>LMYD01003072.1:0-24727 GCA_001630595.1 Pseudogymnoascus sp. BL308 | reverse complement strand
CACTATCACTACTATCCTTGTCACTATCCTCCTCACTATCACCATCACTCTCACTCCCATCCCCGCCAACAGCATCCCTCTCCGCCCACACCTTGACCACCTCTCCACCTCCTGTAATCAAGCGGCCGTAACAATCATACCCCACCCCGATCACGCCCTCCACCTCGTCATGCCTCAACACATGCCTCACTCCCTTCCCTGTCAGATCCACAATCCTAACCTTTCCATCACCACAACCCACAACCACCTCCCGGCTGCCCGGCACGCGCGCCAACGCATCGAGACTCTCGCCCTCTGCCTTCCCGCCGGGTACAACAACGACGCGCTCCCCCTGGTCATCCCAGATGCCGCGCTCCCACAGCGTTAACACGCCGTTTCCACCGCCCACAACGACTTTCTCCCCGCTCCCGCCCGTGCGCGTCGAGAACCCATCTACGCTGAGCGAACTAAGCAGCTCCTCTTCCTGCTCTTCACTCTTCACCAACACGCCCCTTCTCAGGTCCGTAACTGCCAATGTTCCCCCACCAGTAGTAACCCACTGCTTCGCAAACCCGGAGGTACTCGCATCAGACGGCTTGAGCGGGGTGAGAGAGGAAATATAATCATCATGAGGTCTATGCGTCGCAGCGGGTTTCGCAGCGCCGAACACAGACGGGGAGCGCAGATCGAAGAGGTGCAGGGCGCTTGAGTCGGTGGCGAGGAGGATGGTTTGTGGGGAGAGGGCGTGCAGGAGGGTGGGGTGGTCGGGGAGGTCGTTGTGGGTTGGGATGAGGATCTTGGAGGTTACGGCGCCGGTGGTGGGGGAGAAAGCTTTGACGAGGGTGTCGGTGCCTGCAGAGTAGAGGACTGTAGGAGGAGAGGGTTAGCTTTGGTCGCAGGTCGTTTGTTTGGGGGTGGGGAGGGGGACGTACCTCCACCGTCAAGACTGAAGCCTAGAGAGCGGCAGGAGCCCTTATGGCGGCGGGTGCGCCATTGGGTTTCGATGTGGCTTTTGCCATTGGGGAGCGCAGAGAGGGTGATGGCGCCCTCGTCGTCATCGTCGTCGTCGTCGGAGCCAGCATTGGAGGTTTCCTCCTCGTCAGGGAGGCGGAAGGCCTGGACGTGTCCACTGGAGAGACCAACAGCGACGATCGGCTCGGAGGGGTGGATTGCCTGGCAGAAGAGCTCCGAGGTGAGGGGGAGCTGGCAGAGGTTCTCGTAGAGCGTCATCATGGTGCTGGGGGTCCACTGGACGGTGATGGACGATTGGATCTTGGTGATAGTGGGGAGTTGGTCGGTGAGGTTTTTTGTAGTTGGGGTTGGGGGAGGTTTCTAGATCTTTTTGGCGGCAGAATAGGTCTCACCGCTTTTGGTTGGGCGAGGCTGGGAGTTGGAGGAATTATTTTTCTCTTGGCGTCGACGACGATCTCAAAAATGCGCGAAGGGTCTGAATTTACAGTCCAGACATGAAATCTTGAGAGATCTCGGGGTTGCCCTGGTAGAGTCTTCACGTAGGTTGAGACAGGACAAAGGATGATGTTTGTAGAAGTCAGGAATTGCCATGAAGTGAATCCCAATGTCCTATTCGAGAGAAAAGATTCAGAGATCGGTTATCACATTCTTCCCAATCAAATATTTCCACAAGTGATCATCATGGACATTCTACGTTATAAACAGCTATGCAGTTTCCGCAAGCAATAAGTCTGCATATCAACAGTCCATACTAGTTGTACCCTGAGATATCTCCTATCGAATGTAACCATGCTTCCACCTGAACTGCCAACCACCAGATCAACACAATTTGGACATCTCAACTCTCCACTTCCACCATTCTTCTTCACAACCAAGCATCAAGCCAGTCTGCAATGAAAAAAAGATAAAGCCTGTCAGACATCCATCACCACCCACCCAATCCACGCGCCCGAAGGCAGACCGCGAGACCGGGACAAGATCATCACCACTCTCTATACAGCGCCTCTTGCGAGGCAACCGCCACGCTTGCGCGCAGAGCGAGAGTATAAGGTATCACTCTTGGGCAGTGAGGAGATAAGTCATCAACCAGGTTGGAATCTGTGGCTTTCGTGAGAAACACAGTATGGGGATGTTTACTAAAGAAAATGATTCCATCTGGGAATTGGTTAGCTGTGTGTTCAGAATAGTTGCGTTTGGCTGGCAGTTTTCTCTGTGGGAGTTGTGTTCCAGAGCTGGGAGGGTAGACTCACGAAGTAAAATCGACATGAAAAGAAAAGAAGAGAGTTTGGGGGGGGAGAGGAGTTTATATATCTTTCTCGCGTCGCGCTAGTGGGGGTAGGCGAGGCTGGATTGGGTAAAAATTTCCGGCCGAGGCGGGTTTGCGGGTTTTTGTTTAGAGAGCAAACGCTGCAAACTTTGGTAAATCTGTGGAAATGGGCAAACGGGGCAAACTATACACAGGTGTTCATAATCGAGGAATAAAGGGTCCATAAGAGTTCATTAGAGAGGTACAAGTGGATCGAGGGCGCAGAAAAAAGAGTGAGAACGAGATTACGAGGTGGATAATGTTAGATGAGGACATGGGAACTGACAGAAGAGCGACGATTTAAAAAATGGGATTTTCTCGATGTATGAACAGGTAATAACAGTTTAAATCAAGTGATTTATTCGAGCCTGAACTCTGGTCTCTCACAGACGTGTTGTGTCTCTACCCTAATACATCCCAATAAAACGCCAGCATGGTATCATCCCTTCCTTCTCTCGATCAAAATAATCGGCCGTTAAATCCTCCAAGTACTCCCATCATTTCCCTTTCCCTCCCCATTCCTAGACATAAGCCCTGCTACCCTCCCCACTCCTCCTGCTTCTCCTGCTATCTCTGCTTCCCCTCCTCGAGCGATGTCCGTGCCTGCTGCCATGGCTCTCCCTCTTCACAACCACCTCCTCCTTGTGTCCTCCATGCATAAATGCCAGCATGCTCGTGAAGAAAAAGAATAGACAGTTCATAATCGACAGCGCCCAGCTCGCCTTTAGCATCGCACATGTCTTGCTCAGCGCAATTCCATAGCCGCCAAAGCTGACACTCCCTAGCAGCGCAAAGCTAGCCGTGTATGAGGTGGAGGAAGTCAAGCCGGTGCAGTTATCGCCCGAGATTCCGCGAAGGGTGTAGATACCCCCGATAAAGGCGCCGACGAAGGCGAGGTCGACGAAGGCGACGAAGCGCGCGTTGTTCTTGGAGCGGTGGTAGGTGAAGAGAGTGCCGATGGCCCAGACGACCGCGAGGACGACGACGATGAAGAGGACGAGGATGGCGTCGGGGGTGAGGGCGTTGGCATCGACGTAGAGGTGGATGAACCAGGAGAGCATTCCTACTGCTGGGATCTGGGAAAAATGTTAGCTGGGTGTTCGGGGAATTATGGTATGGGGTGACTGGAGGAACGTACGAGGGTGAAGATCTGGGAGAAGCGCCAAAGGGCGAAGAAGAGTCCGAAGAGCATTGTGGGTGGTTTGTAGTTGTAAAAGAGGGTGATATGTTGGTGATCGGAATGACCGGAGAAGTGGTGTTGTCCAAGTCTCAGTGCAGGTGTTTGCGACAACGGTACAGGCTGTGATCAGGTGCCTTCTTGTCGCGTTTGGCTCACCCCCTAGGTATACCAAAAAGGACGAACGAAGCCTTCAGTCTGTAAAGTCGAGTTTGTATTGTACTCGGTGTTGTGTGTCGATGGACTCGCAAGCCGTGTCGCTGATAGAGGTATTCTCACTTCGCAGCCTCGCAGTAATAAGGTGCAGCTCGGATAAGACAACTTCACGATGCGATAGCAATGAGAGACAGTGGATAGAAGATCAAGAACGATAGAGTTATGAAGAGAATAGATAAGTGAAGTAGTACACGGAAGTAGAAGAAGAAGAGAGGAAGAGGGAATAAAGCTGCAGGTCGGCCGGCCACTTACATATGTCGCTCCCCGCCATCTTTCTGCAACCTTGGCTGGTTGGCGAGGCTTTACTTTTACTGGGAGAAAATGGAAAATGGAGGGGTTGGTGGGGGATTTGGGGGTGGTTGGGGTAGTGGAGCAGGGGTCTGAGGGTTAGCGAACACGCCAATATCGTCAGCTTCCAGCGCCCTCTTCCAACTTTGCGCCGCTAGACAGTATATTATATATATTATATCCCATAGACGGGCCTTGGGGGGGATATTAATATATAATCGATATATTACTGGTTAGATGATTCCACGATGGATGAAACGCCAGTTGGTCAAAATCACGTGATATATATTTTGCAACATCACGTGATCATAATTATAACAACTGGCAATGTGACACCAACAAACCCCTCATCTAACGTTTACAAATATATAACAAAATAACAGATTCAAAATCACAGGTGTGTCTCTTGATCCACAAAATTTTGTATATATAAACAAACAACCCCCCATGGCCACCGCATCTACCTCAACCACCACCTCAACCTCACCCCCTACCAACCCCTTACTCCACCTCGAGCCCCAAACCCTCTACCTCCTCCTCTCCCGCCAGCAAGTCTCCCTAAAATGGCACTGGTTACTATACATCCACGTCTCCCTCGCCAGCGGCGGCTACACGCTGCACATCACCCGCCCTGAAGGATTCTGGTTCCTCGACGCCCGCCGCACGCCTGACGCAAGCTACAGCGCAGACATCGTGTGTGCCCTGGCGCTGTCGTGGGTGGAAGCTGAGCTGGAGGATGCGCTCAAGGAGAGGGTGAAGGCGGTTCCGTTGGAGGATACGGAGATGTGGGGCGAGCTGACGTGTCGGACGTGGGTATTGAGGGTGTTGGAGGAATTGGATGCCGAGGGGTGGATTTCGGTGAGGGTGGGGAGTACGGTGGAGGATGTGGAGATGGAGGCGAAGGATGGGGGGGCGGCGGCGGCGATGGCGAAGGGGGATAGGGTGTTGAGGAGTAAGCACGTTATTCTTTGAGCAGGTGGGGAATAGGGAGGGATAGAGGGGGTACGGGGTTCGGAGTGGATCGCGGTTAAGGCCGTGGTAGAGCAGGATTACGACAGATATGATTTTATGATTATGACACTACAATGACAGTTCCCGAGCCATTCTTCTATTATCTATCTCTAAAGGCAGCAGTTCCAAGGGGCTTGACGTGATATTATGGTGCATATTTTGCGCGTCAGCGGCAAGTATTTAGTAAGATGAGTGAAAACTAAATAATATTGGCGCGACATATAGAAGATCAATGGAGATAGTAGTTGCTTCTTGTACTGTGTAATCAGACACAGTAGTTTTCATTTAGAAGGTTTACGTAGGAATAGGCACTGTTAATGGAACAGCATGAACCAAGAGCTCCTTCTTCTCACTTGTTTCGCAATTGTTTTTTGCCAAAACTATTAATTTATGCTATTCGACAGAACTCTTTGGGCCCAACATTCAATATTGCCGCTAATACAATTAAATTCAACAGCTGATTTGTTTTGGGCTTCTTATAGGCTTATGTTGGTTTGATCGAGTAGGTGATTGTTGGTTGCAAGGACCAATTAGCCACAGGCATCATAGAACGATATGCAACTAGTCACCTGCACAACCCTTCGATGACGACGGGACTTCTCTCCACCGCTCCCTAATAGACGGCAATGTATATTCAATCTCTTAGCTAGACATATTACCACGGGATAGAACTTTTATGAATTCTGTCTCATTTCTACAGTTGTAATCGCTTCAAGGCCGACCAAAAGTCGCGACACCGCTGCTAGGATTACTGCCCCGGCGCCATGGACGACGTAACCGTTGACAAGGCTACGGCCGCAATCCAGGCCGCTGACTTGACGCCCACCGAACATCTTATTCTCCTCGACTTCGTTAAAGAGGCATATGAGCCTACTCTGATCGCGCGGGTGGTCCTCGACAGGATACGTGACAATGACGGACCTGTGGAAGAGACTCTGCGAGCCGTATGGGTTGGTATCTATCAGTACGTTTCCCCATTCAACCCCTCAAGTCCAACCCAGTACTAAGCTTCTCATAGTCTCTCGCCCAACGCCAGTTGATGCCTCTCTCAAAGACCTACTTGCTCGCCGCGACCCTTTCAGGTGCTGCGTATCCCCGCCTGACTGCCAGCAACTCGATGAGCCGGAACCAACGATTATTATTCCGCCCGCACTATCTGAGCTTGTAGAGATCAAAGAAGCTGACGTATTGTGTTTCTTCCTATGTGCCATGGAATTCAATACTAATGCACTCAATGTAGCTCTCATCAAAGTCGCTACTGGACGCCTTCATGATGCCGTCAAGAGCGGCACGTTTGAAGAGCATGGTCTCTGACAGAACCGACCCGGGAAGACTTGCAAACGCATTCTTTCCCGCACCCAGCATACAGTACGCCTTTAAAAACGGACATCTCCAGGTCCGAATCCACGGTGCGAAGAGTTGGGACAGTCTTGATGAGGATATAGGTAAAGACGACTTGACGGCTAAGGTGAGCAGACTCAATCCACCGCCACACATTACTATTAGCACTTACTGACTTTAGTAGTACTTCATAATGCCCACATATCCAGAAAAGTATGAAGACATCGTTCTCGCGGACCGGACTCCATTTAGTAGCCATGCGATTGCTCTAGAGACCGAGGATCCAAAGCAACTCCCTGTCCCAAGCGCCTTTCTCCTCAAAACCCATTCAAGTCCGCCAACGCCCTCCACAGGTTCTATGTAGAGGAGCGCATAGCTGAAGGTTGGGAGCCTCTAAAATCTCCATGTAAGTACACTGCTTCCCCTCGACTGCATACCACATACTAACTCGCCTCTGCAGCGTTCTTCAGTCGCAACACGAAGCGAATAGCCTGCGCCATTTGGCTCATCGTCCCGAGATTCATCCGCAACGCATGCTACCGCCATCTCATGGAAAAAATTAATAGAGAGCACGACCACAAGACTTCCCTATATATGCATATGTTCCCCCTCGGCCTCACTGTACAGTGTTGCCTCATGAAACACTTCAACGAGCCCGTCGCTCTCCGCCTCATCGAGCGCGAAGCCCCCTCCATCCCCGCCCCCCTACTTATAGACACATTCCACTACGACTCCCGTGACTAGTTCATCTCCACCGACCTGCCTGGTAGACCCGCCCAGGGGATCCTACACCGCATGTCATACCCTGAGCGCGACCAGCTCGCCGCGGACCTGTCCGATGTCATCGCGCAGATGCACAAGATACCAAACACGACTCCCTATCGCTTTGCCAGCGTCACCGGGGGTGCGATCCACGACCTTCGCTTCGAAACGGCCGTCGGCCCGTACAACAGCGAAGAGGACCTGAATGTACAAATTGCGGGCGGGGGGGAAGGCGAGGTCGGGGAGGCTGCGTGGAAGTATGTGAAGATAGAAGTACCAAGTGCGTTCTCGCGCATGACTCGGTATTTACAAACGGGGCGCTGTTATTCAATCGTATTCTTCTCGATGGGGGGAAGTTCTCCGGGATTACGGATTGGCAAAACGCGGCATTTATGCCGACGTACTGGGAGTACGCTAAAGCGATGCGGTGTCAATATTCTGTGGAGGGATTAGAGATTAATAGGAAGGTGTGGGGGGATGAGTTCGAGATGGAGTTGGAGGCAGAGAAATGGCTTTGGAATGTTTATCCGTGGAGGGGGTGAGGGTTGGTGACGTAGTATATGGCAGTAATACTTGGCGGCTAGAGAGGGAAAAATTGCATGCAAGAAGCTCGTGCGTCTATCCAGTCATAATATAGTTTTCATTATATTTACTACTGTAGGTGTGTCGACTATCATCTCCAGCACCATATCGCACTTCCACTCCTCCCCAAGCGTTCATTACATAAAGAGACACACTCTTTAACCAAGAGCAATCTTCTTCAGCTGGTCCAAGCTGCCGTTGAACACATCCGAGTCACCACCGTACTTGTAGGCATCGTTGTTTTGCCAGATAGTCTGGAACGCCCAACCCGCTGGCATGGTGCCGGGCGAGGTGCTATACCTAGCCAGCACAAGCGGGCAGGTGCTGCCGAACGCCGCGCTGTTCCCCGTGCACTGGGTCCACCAATCAGTGGTGGTGTAGATCAATGGGTACACGCCCGTCTTGGTGTGGTAGGTGTTGACGAAGTCCTTGATCCAGGCCACCATCGCCGACGCGGAGAGGCCGAAGCAGGTTGCGCCGGAGGGGTTGTACTCGATGTCGAGCATGCCGGGGAGGGTGATGCCGTCCTTGGACCAGCCGCCGCCGTGGGCAATGAAGTAGGTTGCCTGCGCGGCGCCGGAGGAGGAGCCGGGGTGGGCAAAGTGGTAGCCACCGCGGATGAAGCCAGCCTTGGTGGCACCGGTGTACTGGGAGGAGAAGGCGGGGGAGGTGTAGCTAGTGCCTTCGGTGGCCTGGGGAGGTTGAGTTAGCTACTGTGGTTCTGTTGTGCGTGCGGTGGGGGAGGTCTCACCTTGATGATCACAAAGCGCGCGCCGCTTGCGTAGGCACCTGCGAAGTCGACAGTGGGCTGGTAGCCGGAGATGTCGAACCCCTGGACGGTGGCACGCTTCTCAATCTGAGCTGGGGTCGCTGCGGCAAAGCCGAGGATGGAGGCGATTGCGAGGGCAGAGAACTTCATGTTGGCGACCTTAATCGAATTGTGGATACAACAGAGAAGGGCTGAAGAATCATATCTTGGGGGAACAACAAGCTTATATATTCGCTGATCCCCACGGCCCAAGAAGTCACCGAATTCAGGGGATAAATCCCCGAAAGCCCATAAGCTCGCAGCCACCCCAGCTCATGGTGCAAATCCATACCACCTCCCGCAACGTTAACTCCACAACCCCCCATGGACGTCTGCCCATTCGCCCACTTCAGCCCGTTCATCCTTGTGAGAGCTGATCGGCACTGCCCCCGCCGATCACTCGCTTGCGATAGACATGTCTGGAAGGTGGATAGGCCACCCACGCGCACATGCCATAGGACGGCGTCGCAAGGCATACAGCAGCTCGGTGAGTGCCACCTGCCAGGGCACCTAGCGTACAGTTCGGCTCATAGGAAAAGGAAAAGTCGCCGAACGACTGACAGCGGCACGATTCAGACGTGAGCTCGGTTGCAGATATCATTGGCAGACTTTCAGGTCATTGTCGCCGTTATTAAATGTTTCATTGCATCACATCGTGCTTTGTGGCTGGCGTTGAGGCTGGCGTTGAGGCGCATTCTAATTATGGTTCTGGTTATGTCCCTGTAATGAAACAGAAGATCAGTGTGGGGAAGCCAAGAGTGTAAGACGGGCATTTGGTCTTGCCGTGCCGGGTTCCCGGATCGTGATGGGTCTGACAGGTTCATTTTGAGGAAATGGGCGATTCAAGCATTTTGCGGCGTTCGGGAAGGCGGGAGGAGGAAAGCCATTGACGCCTTTGGAGGGGCGACCCAGTGTTTGCTGTCTTGGTGTTGTCGGATCTCTTTGAGGGAAAGGGCAAACGTCGGTCGCTGACGGCCAAACACGTGATGAAGTCTCAGCCAGAGGGGTGATGCTCGAAGTTGGTATCATCACAATAAATTGACATATTTAGAAAGAAGTATTTCTGTAATATTTGTAAAATACTTCATAGTAAGCAGTGTCAGAAGTTGTGATGAGTTCAAGGAATTCACGTGTTTTGAATTAGCCGCGTTCATCCCCATCGCGCCTGCCGCGGCTAAGCGAGTATCAAAGTCGCTCCTTCTCACAAAACACCACCAAATTCACCTTTCCTGCCCTTCCTGCCTTATGCCAGGCGAAACAAAGGACAAAAAATAAAGAACGACAATGAACAAACTCCTTAATAACTCACTCCACAGCGATCGGGAGGATTTTTTTTAAAAGGGAAAAAATATGAGTGACTCACTTGACCGAGTAGGTATTCTACTGCTAGGTCACTGCACTTTGAAGTGGCCACCCCGAGGAAGGCCAGTTGCTCATCGAACTGGCGCGTGCAATGCGCCGTTACGCCAACAAGCCAGGCCACGATCCTCCCATTGTTGGGGGGAGATGAGCTATTGGGGTATATATAGGGTGTTGGCGGTGTTGCAAGTACAGGTGCTAAGAATCACAGCAAATTTTATATGGGATTCCCAACTGCAGTACTTCAGTACAGAACCAAAGTACTGTACCTTACTTGCACCCAAAATCCCACTACTCTTGATGTACCTTCCCAGCGCGTCTAGCCATTAATGCTGTCTACCTAATAAATCACACTCCTTCCCAGAACTGTCAACAGAAACAATCCAGATTCACAGCGTGTCTTGTTATGTGTGGAATACTTTCTTATAACATTCTTATATCAATCCACACAATGCCAAGACATTTCTCATATTCGCATTATTTAACACGTGACTGTCAGACATTTGGGTCCTTATTGGCTACAGATAACTGCAGCTTACGTCTCATCTCCCAGTCCATAATCCATACCGATCGCCGTCTCACCAACAGTCGTCGTTGTCAGACATCTGCCTGGTAACTGTACGGTTGACCTGCTTACGCAAATGCTTACTGAACTATAGATATTTGATTGTCCGTCCCCGACAACCTCACGACGTCACAAGCCCCAACCTCCACTGCATCTCCATCTCCATCTCCAAGCCCTGCATCCCAATCCCCAACCTAGCCATGCACCTCATCCTCACCGGCGCCACCGGCCTCGTCGGGACCGCCGCCCTGCACCACCTCTTGACCGCCCCCAAGGTCACCAAGGTCACCATCCTCTCCCGCCGCCCCGTCCCCCTCGCCGCCAACAACCCAAAAGTCACAACTATCATCCACGAGGATTACACCTCCTACCCCCCTGCGCTGCTGGCAGACCTCAAGGGCGCACAGGCCTGCATCTGGGCGCTGGGGGTGTCCATTAATGACGTCTCAAAAGAGTTCGTGTCCACCCCGTGTCTGTGCTCTATAGTGGGGCGGCCAGCTAATCTGACGGCTTGGTAGTGAATACGAGAAGATCACAGTTGATTACCCGCTCGCGGCTGCGAAGGCGTTTGCAGGGCTGAATGACCCGTTCGTCTTCGTTTATGTCTCTGGTACACCTTCCTCATCCTCGTCACCCACCACTTGGCCGTGAATGATCAGCTAACCCTCCCCAGGTGAAGGCGCGGCTGTAACCCCCACCCGCTCAACTCCCAACTACGGCCTCGCCAAGGGGCGCGCTGAAGCTGCCCTCCTCGCCCTCCATAAAAACACCCCATCTCTCCGCCCTTACTGTGTGCGTCCTGGGTATGTTGACCCCAGCGGACACCCGGCGCAGTCGTATTTCCCTGCCAAGAAGTTGTGGATGAAGGGGTTGGAGACCGTTGTTGGGCCGCCACTGAGATGGTTCTGGACTGGCATGGTGAGCCCGACGGAAGAGTTGGGTGAGGTGTTGACGGGACTTGCGGTTGGAGGGGGTGATAAGTTTGATGAGAACGAGAAGGGGGTTGAAGAGGAAGGCAGGGTGCTGGGTAATGTGTGGCTGAGGAAGTTGGGGGCTGCGAAGGGGACAGCGAGCGAATGATATGGGGCTGCTCAGAGAGGGGTCAAGAAAGCGGTGTAACAAACATCGACAATTGTAGCACAAATTGATTAAGAGCGTTTATTTTACTTACAGTTTATGTAACCACTACTGTTGTGCCATAGCCCTTCTTCGGACTTTAAGGTGGTACGACTATATACGCCCCTTTATTTTGACCCCCTCACTGCCGGCGTCAATTTAACATACAGTGGTTCTTTCTGCCACAGCGAAAATATCTTCTGATCCGCCCAGTTGTCACTCTTGGTTACCAGCTCCATGTCGAAATTCCAGAGGACTTGTGCGAGGATAAGACGCATCTCGGCGTAGGCGAGACTACTAATCGTTAGCGAGTCGCCTCCAATGTTTTGCATCACCACCCCTCCGATCAGGCTTGAGAGGTCAAACTTACTTGCGGCCCAGGCAGTTTCTCGGCCCGAGACTGAACGGCTGTAGCGCCTGTTTATTATCTGAAGCAAAGCGTGGGTCGTCGAGAAACCGTTCGGGGATGAATGAGTTGGGCTCCTTAAAGTTGGCTTCGGAGCGGTAGGTAGCCCAGCTGTTTACTGATACCGCAGTCTAATTTGCAAGCAGTCAGCCATCAGTCCAGCTAGCGGCCAAATTTTGAGGTGCAACACATACCCCGCCTGGAACCCATCGGTCATTAATAACATCACCATCACCTGGAACACTACGCGGTAGCCCCGTTGGAACAGGCGGATACATTCGCATCGCCTCGTCCAGAACTGCCAACATATACTCGAGGCCATTTACCCCAGCAATATCAATGTCCTTCTCTTCCTTAAACGCCCCCCGAATCTCTCTCTGCAGCTTCTCCATCACCCTCGGGTTCTTCAGCAGATGATACGTCGCCCCCGACAACAGCGTCGCCGTGGTTTCCGAGCCGGCGACGATCAACAGGGTAGCATTGACAATAATCTCCGGGACCTCCATCCCCTTCTCGTCATTGTGGCGGAGGATATGGCTCATGAAATCCGGTCTATTAGTCCCCTGCTCGAGGCGCTTCATGACTTTCTCCGTCGTCAGCTGAGTATTTTCCTTCCGACTCTTCAGTAGCTCCTTAGGTACCAGCCACGCCACCATCCATGTCATACCATAGCGCCTCACGGTGCTAAGGAAGGCCCCGGCCTTGATGCTGGCGAAGAGCATGCTGATCCACGGGTGGTACGTGCAGGATTCCAGACACCCAAAGGACTCCCCAAATGCAAGGTCGCCGATCAGGTCGAAGGTTGTCCAGTTATACCAAGCTACCATATCGAGGGGCCCGTCACTGGCGTGCTCGTGCAGACGTTGGATCAACAGGTCAATGTACCCCTTGATAAGGGGCTCCTGCTCGCGCAGAGCTTTGTCAGAGAAGGCATGGGAGATGAGCCGGCGGTAGCGTGAGTGGTCGGAGCGGCTGGCGGTGATGAGGCTGTCGACGCCGCTGGCGGGGCGGTTGTAGAAAGCCATGTCTTTGGACATGGGGGCATGGCCTTGGCGGTGGCCGTATATGTCTTTCCAGGCGTTGGGGTTGTTGAAGGACAGCTCATCGGGGGCGATACGAACTACATCGCCATAGGCCGTGTGGAGTTGGTGGCATCTGTAGGGGAGTTGGCCAGTGAGATGATAGAATACGTAGGTAAGGCGTGTTGCAGCGTGGGACTTGGGACCGGGGTATGATGCGAGGGGGTGGAAGTAGATGTTATATATCATATAGTAAGATACATAGAGGATAGTCTGATGAGAATTAGACACAATCCTATATCTCAAAACTACTTTGCATTGACTTACTGAGACAGCGATACCTCCTGGAATGAGAACATAGAGCGGGGGAATATGCATGTGAAAGACATCGAATTGAGCCGCCATGACGGGCAACCCAAACAGCAAATAATAATATTAGGTTCTCACGCCGAACCAAGGTACAAAATATACAGCAGTAAATACAAGAGCCAAGATGCGAAAGTTTGGTATGCTCCTGGGCAAGTGGCCAACCATATATGCCACAAGATCCGAATTATGCAAAATCAGCCGGAATCGCGTTTCCCCGCAAAGCAAGGGAGCTGCATGTCGGTACATGGTTAAATGCCTAATCCTCCCTAGCACTCTAGACGTAAAGTTGATGCTCGTCGGCGATCTCTGCACATCTCCATTGCACAAATGCATAATTTTTAATGAAGCTACTGTAAATGCTGTAGCTCTCAGAGGGGGATCGGGGATCGGCCACGACATGCAGATCGGTGGGGTAACCCCTCATTATACGGCCGAAGTGCAGCTTTTGTACGTATTATACGACAATGTGAATCTAGAAAACTTGCACAACTGCAGAGTTCACTGGTTCCATGAGATTTTATAGATGGAGCGAGCGAGCTGGCTCGCTCTCCGGTGGCTGCTAAGCCCGATGGCAGCGAGAAACCCGACGACGAATCCTGGCGAAGGTCTGCCTCCTTAGTTCCCTTGGCATGCACTTTACAAAGTACTCAAAAACGTACAGATCCAAGACAATCGTGACCAAGATGACTTGTGATCAGTCAATAGTAATATATTTCTCGCCAACGACCGTAAAACTCCTGGGTTGTCGAGACGACCTAGGAAGTTGTCAGTATTACCTCCCGAGGCTCTCCATGAGGCCACTGTGCGACTAAACGGTTGGCTACTGCCTAAAGAATTAAATAAGCTTAAAGGAGCAGCCTGCGGCTACAGCCAAAACAAAATTGCGGTAGGAATGTCGCGGTGGTGAGAGGTGGAGCGGTGACAAGAAGGCCACGATGGTGAGAAAGCTGCGACGACAAACTTGTGTAACAAATATAAAGGAGCTATGCGTTCGATAGATTTGTCAAACTTGCTTGCTTGGATCGGCCTGGGATACCCTACCTGCCGTGTTTTGTTTCTGCGTCTTCGTTCTCTGTCTCTGCAGAGACAGAGAACTTGGCAGGGAATTATATGTCAAATAATCACTTTCCCTGGGATATAGAAGAGGAGATATCACTTTGGAGTCACTGCAATTGGTGCCACATAACTTTGGTTTTGGAAAATGAATTGCTGTTTCTAACTAAAACAAAGGAGCATCGTAGAAGTGCTGGATCTGTGTGTTTCTTGTCGATATCAACTGAGTACATTGACGGCATTGGCGTGATATGCAACTAGTTCCACTGTCCCGCGCCCGCCACTCCCAAACTCACAAGCCCACCATCAATAGGCATCCGCATCCGCACCCCACCCCTTCCGAAATCCCCCTCCACCACTATCACTGCACTCAACCCATCTACCTCTTCTGCTTCTTGCAGCAGCAGCGCTTGCGTCCCCATCCGCAGTCGGTCTTCTGCAGGCTGTGGAACTTCCATGGGTTACAGTAGTCCTCGCACTTGCCACCCCAGGTGAAGCTGCAGCTGCTGCGGTTCCAGCATGTTGCGCGCTCCTGGAGCTCGAGCACGTTGGGCTCGGGTGCGGACTGGTCGGCGGTTGGGGCGGCGAGAGCGCCAGTCACGACGGCGGCGAGGAGGAGGATGTTGAGCTTCATGTTGAGTTTTTGGTTTTTAATGGAGGAAGTGAGTTTGTGTGTTGGCTGGAAAGTTGCTTGTAGGCGTGTGTGTGTTGTATGAGGAGATTGATGTTGTTGATGCCTCCATTATCTCGGGGCAAAAGGCCATATTTATATTCCTCTGGGCCTCTCATCCATATGCCAGAGTCCGACGCTCGACGTAAGGGGAAGCATCTCAAGCTGCACATTCTGCCTCGCGAATTTGTCCGTCATGCCCGTCTTACAGTCTCAGAGTGTCTCACTCACCTGCCGTCGCCCAGCACATCGTCGCTGTCATGTCGCGCAGCTGCGCAGCTGGCCCTAAGTGGCACGCGACGCAAGCAACCGAGATTTGTCTCTGGGATTGAGTTGTGTTTCTCCTGCCACAACAGAATGTTTACCAGCGATCTCTGGCTGACTTCCCCACATCGCTACTTGCGAGGCTGACGGGGCAATGCAGGTGCCAATCGATGGTGTCGTGCGGGGAAGCGATCGGCAGGCGCCCTCCGTATACCCTTGCCTGCATCTGCAAGGGGAAACATATTTAGAGCTGCTGTTCTGGGCGACGGAAGGGAGGGGCACTGACTGGTAGTGTGATGGTGGCGCCGAGGGCTTGGGAGGGCTTGGGATGGGCGCAGCTCTATTCAGCTCAGTTCAGCCCCCTAGCGATCGGCATCGGCGCCATGGCGTTGCTGTCAACGCATGCTGCATGGGGTGCTAATAACGTCCGCGATCGATGATAGCCGTCTGACTGATAGACCGGGCTGTCATTTAGGCCGATCTACTAAATAAAGTGTGATGCTAAAATATGGCTGCAGCTGGGATGCACGGTTATGTTTATGAAGTACCCAAAGTATTTGTGTTGAGAGTAATTCTACGGTACTGGGATACAGGGCCAAGAATGTATGTAAATCCCCGATCGCCGTAATTAGTCCCGGGCGCACCAGAACAGAACACTTCACAGTAAATGCAGTATATGGAATAAATGAATCAATTGAATTACTACACTATCCTACGGGCCTACGTATCCTATTTGTAGGCAATGGGGGAAGCCCAAATACCCGTACAGCTAAGGGGTAATCACCTGAACCGTGTAGGGTTTCGGTGGCTCCTTCAGATCTGCATCACCGCCTTAGTATGGGAGCCGGACGGTCGCCTTGGGAAACACGGTTGTTTTAGGGCTAAACGGCCACCGTATCCCAAGGTCCGTGTCCACCTTCCCCCATCTAACAATTTGAATATGAGATACAAGGTCACGTGCCAAGGTACTTGTCGCCGCTCAGGAATTGACATCTACAGTTGAGATTCTGAATGACTGGCATATTAATTATTGCCCTGGGTCACTGAGGGCTACTATTTCTTTTTTAGTTGCTGTAAACAATAATAGAGCCTAAGGGTTGTTCCTGCCTTTTGGTGGTTGTTACTATGATGACTGTGATGATTAAAAATAATAACCAACAAATAAAATTCCATGTCAATACCTTAAAACTCTCGCTCTTTTCTATGACGCTCACATATATCATAATTAAGTATTTTTTTTATACATTATCAGCCGAAACAAAATCAGCAATTAATTATTTGTTTATTACCATATTTTTTTTATAGATGGCACCAACAACGAGAAGCCAAGCACGAAAACAGCCGGAGACTCAATCGGAATTAATACCGCTGAGGAAGCCGGAAGATAGAAGAGAGCATCCAGGAAGCCCTGATCGAGTTGAAAATGATGCGACGATGTATCCGGCATTGGTTGCTGCCCCCGTCCCATTAAAGGTGGGTATGGGAATATTGGCCAAAAATACCTCAATTAATATTCCCTGACTAAATTAAACTCACAGGTTCTCGACGAGTTAATCGAGGAGTCCAAGAATGGGCTATGTGGCATGGTGGGAGATGACCGAGGTATACCTGGCGAATGCATTTGCATCCTCGATACTATGGACTTGAACTCAGTGGTGCATGGTTCGCGGACGCCAATGCAACCGTTCGAGTCTCCATTTATCGGTTGGACAGACGACGAATGCCGTTCCTCGATGAATGAGCATCGACATCCTTACTTCGCCGAGTGCACCTTTATAGTGCTTGATAAAGACACGGCTAAGAACAAGACATGCCGTGTCGGATACACATACGTCAATGAGATGATGGGCGACAAGATGTTAATTACCGATTTTTACACTTGCATGCATAGTATGCCGGCTCTAGAAATAGGCGAGTTAACATGGGAGGAAAACGAATCTGTAGGGACTGGTGAAGTAGACAATAGAGAAAAGTTCGAGGAGGAAACGCGGAAAGCACGTGGGAAATATGAGAGGACGGAGTTGGAGCGGAAGAAGGAGGAAGCAAGGAATCTTCCCCGCATACATTTATAGTGCTGCAGAGGTCATGATCAATGGACAACCAAAGAAGCAGGAGCCTTGTCTCATATCGATGAACTTGGATCGAGACCGTCCGCAAAAGAGCAAATTTCGCAGTAATACTTTTTCCTCCTCGACCTCGTCGGCCATCTTCAATATGGAGCCATGCGCCTCAGCAAAGAGCTTCTCATCCTGCTCCTCCCAGATCCTGCCCTTCTCATTAGCAACCGCTATCTGTCGTACCTCACTCTAGAATGTGACCGGTTTGCTAAGGAACCGTTGGGGGACCACACCGGTCCGGGCGGTTTGGAACCGGCGGTCCTCCCTGATGCACACAAGCTAAATCTCGCCCCCGAGGCGTGACGTCAATTCAGAAAGTAAAAGTATTGTTTGCAAGGCCATCGCTGACCGCGTCGAGAAATGAATAAATACAAAGTAGAACCTTACCTCCCTAATCCTGTCCCGTCAATTGATGGAGAGTCAATCTCGGGATATCTTCCATCAGCCGCGTTGGCCAGCCGCGCGCGCCAAGATCAACAGGGGTACGCAGCCGCACCCGCTCGCTTCCCCATCCGAAATGTGTTCACTACTTGGCCTCCATCACGACTGACGCGGCACACCTCCAAGCTTCCAACAACTCCCAATTGCATCTCTACGAATCCCAAAATGAGATTTCTCCACCTCCTGCCGTCGCTGCTGCTAGCCGGCACGGCTCTCGCGGCCGAGAAGCCCTGGTCCTTCAAGGACGCGACCGTCTCTGTCGTCGGGAAGGGGAATAAGGGTACATCCAAGGAATCGTAAGTCTACCACTCCAACAGCTCCAATTCACCCAATTACTCCCCCCCAACACCCAAATTCCACTCCCAAACACCCCAAACAGCAAAACTAATACTCATACCAGCTTCTCGCCCTCCAAGCCCCTCGCGCAACCCGTTGCCTTCGGCCCAGCAGGAACCCTCAAGCTGGCCCTAACCACGACGGCCACCACGCCCTCGCGCCCCCACCAAGCCTTCCTCACCCTCACCGACCCCACCACCGGCCTCTCCACCTCCTTCGCCCTCCAAACCCGCACCACAGGCGCCGCGCTCCTCGAGCTCCCATACGCCTCCCTCCCCTCGGCGCTGCTCTCCTCGCCCTCCCTCTCCGCCTCCCTCGTGCTGGGCTCCTTCGGCTCCGCCCCCGCGTCGGAGACTACGCTCTTCAACATCGCTCTCAGCGCCGAGGAGGGCGCCGCGCAGGTCGCTAAGCCGGTTCGGTACGGCAAGTTGCCGGAGATCCACCATATCTTCGCGCCGGACCAGTCGAGCCCGCCGAGGGTGATCAGTGTCTTCTTCGCGCTTGCGGTGCTGGGGACGCTGCCTGTGGTGCTTGGTGCATGGGCGCTGGCGGGCGGGAATGCGGGACATGTTGGCGCGGCGCTGAGTGCGGCGCCTGTGAGCCACGCGTTGTTCTTTGGGAGCTTGGTGGCGATGGAGGGGGTGTTTGCGATGTACTATGTTAGCTGGAGGTTGTTTGAGGTACTGCCGCTTGCGGGTGTGGTGGGCGCGGTGGCGTTTGTGAGTGGGAGCAAGGCCTTAAGTGAGGTGCAGGCGAGGAGGGTGAGGGGCGAGAGGTGAAGGGGAGGTGAATGTAACGATAGATAGATGGTGGAGATGGTGGTGCTGAAAATGGGGATATGGGTGAGGTAGATTGGGGAGATGGGTTTGGGGATAGATAGGCTGTATTGCTATGTTTATACTAGGCACGCATGACATCACGTTTGCTTGAAAGGATTGATTGCGTTGCCCGTGAACCTGTTCTGGTCAACATGCGACTACTGCGGTGCACGAAATAGAAATCCAGAACAAGTACAATAGTTGCTACACAGCTTTTATCTACCTGGTATATCCTAACACAACGCACTCATCTACACCTACAATCTCCTCAAGATATCCGCAACCACCTCGCTCGTCTTGGCAGATCCGCCAAGATCAGGCGACAAGTACTTGCCCTCAGTCAAGTTAGCATCAACCGCCTTGTAGATCAAAGCCGCAGCCGTCTCCTCCTTCAAGAACTCCAACATCAGCGCCACCGACCTCAGCGTGGCAATTGGGTTCGCGATATCCTGTCCCGCGATATCGGGCGCACTTCCGTGGCAGGGCTCGCCAATAGCGAATCCCTCGCCAACATTCGCCGAGGGCACAAGGCCGAGCGAACCAACCAGCGCCGCGGCACCGTCGGAAAGGATGTCACCGTACAGGTTCGGTGCGACGATGACGTCGTAGGTCTCCGGCTGGCGGAAGAGCTTGTACACCATCGAGTCGACGATCTGCTCCTCGACGCCAACGCCCTTGAACTGCGGCAGAGCAAGGGCCTCGCGGGCAGTGGTGCGGAAGAGGCCGTCGGTCTGGGAGAGGACGTTTGACTTGTGGGTGATTGTCACGAGCGGGGAGGAGTGGATGGATGGGGCGCCTGCGTCACGGATGCGCTGGCGCGACTGGGCGATCTCGGCGGCGATGACGGCGATGCGGTAGGAGGCCTTTTGGGAGATACGCTTGATTGCCTCAGCGACGAGGGAGCCGTCGGCGGCGGTGTAGGTGCGCTCCTCCTTGACGTAGAGGTCCTCGGTGTTCTCGCGGACGATGACCATGTCGATTGGGTTGGCGGCGGTCATGACGGACTTGACGGGGCGGACGTTTGCGTAGAGGTCGAGGCGCTTGCGGAGGGCGACGATGGGGGAGGAGTAGCCCTTGACGGCGGTGGAGGGGGACTGGACGGCGCCGAAGAGGGCGCCATCGCACTCTTGCTTGAGGATCTCGACGGTCTTGTCGGGGAGGGCGGTGCCGGTCTGCTCAAAGGTCTCGAAGCCGGCTTTGAGGTCGACAAAGTCGAATTTCAGGCCGAGGCTGGCTGGGAGGGCTTCGAGGAGACGGCGGCCGGCGGGGATGACTTCCTTGCCGATGCCATCACCGGGGATGAGGCCTGGAGGGGTCAATTAGCTGGGAGGCGTGGGTGCGAGGGGGAGGGAGGGGGTAGGTACCAATTCTGAGGGTTCTGGTAGCCATTGTGAAGCTTTGATGGAGGTATATCTCTTGAAGCTGCGATGTCGGCAGAGGGAAGAAAGTTATGTAGCTATGAAGCACTTTGGGCCCGGGTAATAGATATTCCGATGAGGCCATCGGGCATCGGCCGTTGGGTACAAGGGTACAAGAGTACATGAGTGCTTGTACTTTCTGTCATGTCAGACAACGCGAAGTCAGGTGACTGGTCCATCAAGAACCCTGACTGTTCCGCTGTTCAGCTGCCAACAGACCCCTACTATGCACCGTACAGGTTATAGTACAGCGCACTAGAGACACCACTTGCGCAACTTTCAGGCACTTTTAGCTGCTTGGGAACCCCACAGACCCCTATTCCGTTGCTCCAGACACCACCAGAAGTACCATCACACGCTATTTTGTATGCTAAAGATACTTGCTCCCTACATATATTCGAGACACCACCCGTCTCGAAGATACAATAGAAGCCACATGCCCGAACATTCCCATACTAATTTACTCTTATAATCCAAATAATGCTTCATTTCTGCTCTATATAATATCTGTCTTCTATATATTGTATATCTTCTGTGTGAGCCGTCATTTTATTGCTTCTCTTATACCCGCCCGCAATACTCTCCCTCGCGTCCTGCGCGTCATACACTGTTTGCTCGAGCTCCCGTTTGCGACGAATCATCCCCCGAGGACCAGCCTAAGGAGTAGCCAGGGGATTCCCCCCATTTCAATACCACCACCACCAAACTTCTCCAACCATTCCCTACACCCAGAGAAAGAGATATATAACCGCATGAGCACTCCAGGAGTCTCCGCGTCATCGATCACTGTGGTATTTACCATAATTGCCATATCCCAAGAGCTGTCTTTGCTGGGCCGGTCCTACATACGCTATGTCTAGCCAGGGGCGATCCGCCAGCAGCGGTGTCCGCAATCTCCGTGCGATGTTCGAGAACAAAGACGACTCAACAACATCGCCACCACAAAACAGAGGCCGTTCTCCAGCGCCATCAATTGGTATGTGAACACCTTTGTCCGTCTGATTCAGATGCTCGAGTCACTGCAGAGAGCTTCCTTACCCCGTTATTACCTACCCCTGCTTTCAGCTCCTTCATACCCTGCAGCTCCCCACTCGTTCCCCAACAGCTCAAGCTCATGCTCAAGACCGAAGCTCTACAACTTAAATAATTTTTGACTGACTCGGGGACAAGCAGGAAACAACAGTGCATCGCCACGACCGCTATCGAAAGTACGAACGAGCTTTGTTGCAGTCGAGCGAAACGGACAAACAGGCATACAGTGGGGCCTAAGGAAAGAAACAACCGTCCCACCCGAAGATTCCACCATGTCACACCGACGAGGCAGCTTCGTCGAGAACGAGTCCACCGACCCGGACGTGGTAATTGAGCGAAAGAAGTCCATCCAGGAGGAGTTCAAAGCACGGAAGAACAGCATCGACGTCTCCGAGACAATCCCCGAGTTCGCCCTCGAGATGCCCTCCGCTGCAGCGAGCAAGCAGGGAACACCAGCCATTGAGCCAAAAGATCCCATGCCTGCAGCGAATACCCCGACGGGGAATCCAGACAAACCATCGACGGTAGAGGAGCGTAATGCAAAGCTTCTCCCAGCCGACATCAAGAGTGCAGCCGCAGTCTCTGGTGGCAAAGCTCTGAAGGGCGCCTCAGGACTCGGAGAGGACCTCAAGGGCGTCACAACTGGCAAGCTCAAGACTGGACCCTCAGCCAAGCCAAGCGACAAGGCAGCAGCAAGCAAGTCTTCCAGGCCAGCCCCAATCTCGACCACCAAGACCTCAACTCTGTCAAAAACAAGCAAGTCACCCGCACTACCGAAAACACCCGTCTCGGGCACCTCCGCCAAGTCAAGCACGAGGACCACCACCGCCGCCACAACCAAGGCCTCCAAGCCCGTGGTCGAAAAAACCACCAGGCCCTCTGCGACAACCACAAAGCCCGCCGCGCCAACCATGCGCACGAACCCAGCTACAAAGAAACCCCCCAACCCATCCTCAACAGGCTTCATCAAGCCGCGCCCCAAATCCCCCACCAAACCCGCTAAACTCCCCTCCTCCCTCACCGCACCCACCTCCTCTTCGCTCTCCAAGCTCGCCGACGACGCGCGCCGCACCAGCGCCGGGTCGACGCGATCACCCAGCCGCGTTAGCGCGGGGAAATCGGAGCCCGTCCGCAAGCCTACAAGCAGCAGACCGTCCCTCGGCCCACCCCCATTAGCGGCGCTAAAGAAACAGACCTCGAGACAAAGTCTGCCCAAGCCGTCTGCGCCGGCGGACGAAGGCTTTTTGGCGCGCATGATGCGTCCTACCACTGCGTCGGCGAGTAAGACGCATGATAAGGCTGCGACGCCGCCGAAGCCGAAGTTGCAGCAGGAGAGACCGGGGACGAGGAATGGACAGAATGCTAGGGGGGAGAGTAGTGGGAGTCCTGTTTCTGCGAGGCCGCCTGTGCCGACGGTGGGGGCGGTGCCGACGCTGAAGCCGTTGGGTGCTAAGGCTACGGCGGGGAAGAGTGTGGGGAAGAAGGCGGAGGTGTCGGCGAAGAAGGAGGTCCCTGTCGCTGCTCCGGTTGAGGCTGCCAAGGCCGCGGAGCCAGCAGCAGCACCTGCAGCTGAGGGGAAGACCGAAGAACCTGTTGCTGAGGCCGTGAGTGTGCCAGAGCCCGCTGTTCCTGTTGAGGAACCTGTAGTGGCTGAGGAAGCTGTGGAAGAGAAGTGTCCAGCACCTGCTACCACCGCTCCGGAGACCGTTCAGGAACAGACACCGGTTGAGATCGATGAGCCTGCGCCTGCCGTCGATATTGAGGAGGTGGAAGAAGTTGCTCCTGTCGAGGAGGCTCCAGTTGAAGCTGCGGCGCCGGTTGAAGTAGCTGTCGAGGAAACTACTGAAGAGGCAGCCGAAGAAACGACTGAGGAAGCATCAGAGGTGCCAACCGAGGATGAGCCAGTTGTTACGGACAAGGTTGACGTTGAGGCTGTTATTGAGGGCACTGAGGAGCCTGCTGTGACTGATAAGGTCGATGTTGCTGCTGTTGTGGAAGAGACTGAGGAGGAAGAGGCCAAGGAGGCGGACGTGGAGGCTGACGAGGTCCCCGTGGTCGTCGAGACTGAAACTGAGACTTCGGCGGAGGAGGCCCCAGCTGTCGCTGAGGCGGAAACTGAGGGCGAAGCTGAGACTGCTGAAGCTGATGAGACAGAGGAGGTTGTTGAGCCTGCCACCACCACCGCGGAGGCAGCAAAGCCAGAAACTGCGGAGGTCTCAGCCCCTACTGCGGAAGAGAATGCGCCTGCCAAGGGGGACAAGACCGATGTTGAGATCGAGGAGGTTGAGGACGCGGAGGCGGCGAGCGATGTCACGACGCCTGCTGCGAGTGTGACGCCCGTTGTTGCCTTATAACCCCGTCTCGCGATTTTGAGTAGCCCTGCGTGAGCGAGCGAGCGAGGGGAGTGTAAGTCTAGTATATAACGGAATTTGGATCCAGCGATGGCTTGAGCGAGCGAGAGGAGCGGAGGGGAAGGGGAGGTGGTGGGAGATTGGATGGAGTGGGGGGATAGAAAAGAAAGAAAGAAATTAAATAAATATAGTATTTTTAACCGCTTAATAATAGATTACACTTCTTGGATACTCATGCATAGACTGGATATTGAAGAGACTGCCAATTGTGAAGCTGAACTAAACTGCTTACTTACTATCGTGCACTTCTTACCTACTCACATTCTTGCTGAAAATATGAGAGGCTGCCAACTGTGAAGCTCGAATCACCTACCTACTCACAGTACTGCACACTCACGCGTCAACTGGTTAATGACAGAGACTGTCAATTGTGAAGCTGACCTAACCTACCTACTTACTATCGTGCGTTTCTTACCTGCTCATGCAGCAACTGGACTGTGTCAGAGACGGACAATTGTGAAGCCAAATAAAACTATCAACAACTATCGTACACCTCTCATATACTCACGTACCAACTGGATAATGACAGAGACTGTCAATTGCGACGCCAAACTAACCTACCTACCACCAATTGTATACTTCTCACATACTCACGGACCAACTGCATCATTTTAGAGTCTGTCAATTCTGAAGCTATCTAATCTACCTACAATAATCATACACCCACCGAACTCCCGTCCCCCAATACTCGTACAACAGCCACCAGATACTCCTACACCTCCCTTCCGAACACACCCCAACTACTCGTACAATAACCACCCATCCCCCCCTACTCGTACAACCACCACCCACCCCCCTTACTCCTACAACAGCCGCCCACCCCCCATACTCCTAAAACACCCACCCACCCCTCCCACTCCTACAACAACACCCCACCCCCCCCTTCCTATA
>LMYD01003071.1:0-23883 GCA_001630595.1 Pseudogymnoascus sp. BL308 | reverse complement strand
GGGTCTGGGTGTGTTAGTGGGGTGGAGGCGGGGGAGGAAAAGGGGGGGCTTACATCAGCGGTGCAGGTCACGCGAGCGCCTTTGAATTCGCGGCCGTCGAGTTTTTCGACAGCGGTGCGGAGGTCGGCTGCGGTTTCGAACTCGACGAAGCTGCTGGTGGTGTTAGTTAGGGGGGTTGCGTTCGAGGTGGGAAGGGGAGCTGGCTTACCCCTTGCCGTCACGGTCGCGGCCGGTCTCGGAGTAGACGACGTCGAGGCTGGACTGACGCGCAAAGTCCTTCAGGTCCTATATCCCGATTCCAAGTAAGTTGATGTTCCAGGACTAAAAGTTGGCGCGCACTGTGATGGTATGGTATGGTATGGCAGGGTTTCAATTAAGGAGGTGGATGCCAGGCGCCGCTGACAGGATCAGCGATGCGTGAACTGCATCCAGCTCGATCGGCGAGGTTGCGATATCCAGGTCCTGTCCCTGGTAACATCTTGTCACGCGGCAGCAGGGGAAGAGCTGGCCATGAAAGAGTAGGAAACTCAAGGAAGGGTGTGGGTTGGAGGGCCGGGGGGAAAAGGTGGAGGAGGTGCCAAAAGTCCAGAGCCAGCTAAGGCTATGGCCCAGTCACACCGGTCTGGTGCAGATCGGCAAGTGCATTGCCGCCTTGTAAACGTCTCCACGAAGAGGCTAGATGGCCCTCATCATCGGAGGAGGAGAAGATGGGATGGTTTTGTATGAAGCCTAGGCGTGATTTGCGCCGCGCACAGGGGCTTTTTCACGCCACGAGCTGCACAGAGGGTCTCACGGGTTGTTCCAGAGAGAGCGAGAGCAAGAGCTGAGATCCACGAATCCGGGAGCAAAGAACGAGGGGGGACAGACCTGCCAACTGGTTTCGCCGGGGAGTCCCAAAATCTGCATCCTGTGTGGGGTACGTCTGGGGCGCGGGGCCGTACGGTCGGTGGCGGCGAAGTTGTCGCGCTGGCGCGCTCCGCGGGCGAACTGGACGGTCAGGCGGTCGCCCTTGAGCTCGGAGCCGTCTGTTTGGGAGGTTAGAATTGGTATTTCGGGTGTGTTGTGGGGGGGGGGGAGGTTGTCGGGTAGATTGTTTCGATGTTATAACGTACGGAAAGCTTGAAGATGTGTTAGTATAGCTTCCTGTAGAAGGTCGGTGGGGTAATTACCAGGAACAACGTCTCTAGCATCCATGGCATCCTCGTACTCGATGAATCCAAAGCCGTTCATGAGCTTGATCTCCTTGATTGTACCGGTGCCATGAGTGGCGAAATGGGCCTCAACGTCAGCCTTGGTGGCTATAGCAAGATCAGCATCGTTACTATCAGCGATAGCGCCAGCACGCGGGGTTGATGCTGTTCATGCAGTGGAATCATTGTCGCGGGAGATGGGGATGTTTGCTCGTACCATCGCGCGGGAGGTTGCCCAAGTAGAGCCTCGTGGAGGACACCTCCGTCATGTTGTCGAGGCTGGCGGGTGAATTCTCTCAACAAGAGTAGGTTCGAGTAGGTCGCGTCGACGCGAAACAAGCTTATATGATGGAAAAGAAGATCGATACCTAAGAGAGTATAAGATCGAAGGGAAATAGATTGAAATGGGGTCCACAAAGCCTCTTGTACTTTTGTGGTGGGTGAAGAAGGTGGGAGGTTGGAAGAATGGGGGAGGATGAATTGAAAGGTCGAAGGGTAGGATGCGGAGTTGGAGTGTGGAGATGAAGTCCAGGTGTGAAGTACGTACCACCATAGCGGTACAATAGAGTGGTACAATAGAGTGCAACATTAATCCGGACCAACAAAGAGCCCTCAGTAGCTCAGTAGTATCAGATTAGTACTCGAATATTTATTGCATTTTATTGCATTTTATTGTATTTGTATGTATAATATAGTGTAATACAGTATTGCAGAGTAGCAGTAAATTAACAAACAGCCCAATGGGAAATCAACATTAAAGTCATTAAAGTCATTTTTCAGGGTACAAGAGCTGTTCTGTTCTGCACGCTGGAACGGTCAGGGTAAAGTCCCCGTCCAGTCCCCGTCCAGTCCCCGTCCAGTCCCCATCAAAGTCCCCGTAATCTTCACTGTCTCGCACTGTTTTCCGTCCCAATGCGGTCCAACGGGCCGTAGGCTCATCCGACCTGTCAAAAGGTACCTCCAAGTCTCATGCATTCTGCGCGTGTATTCATGTACCTAATATACGGATACATGGCTTCTTACATACAATACAGTACTCCGCATATTCGGGGAATTTCCAAAATAACTAAATATCGATATTTTAGACCAAACAACCCCAACGACCGCGCGGCCGAGACATCCCATCCCATCACACTGCGGAATATTTATCTCGTTCGTTTCTTTTCAATAGTTCCTGCATCAAGAGGATTTAACCTGCGACCGAACCAGCACGCACGGCTGAAAGAGATTGGCTGTTGGATTGAATAGGCGCCCAAGGACTGGCTGGCTGGCTCCGGATAAAGGGAGCTTGCTTGTTGACAATGCTTGTTGACAGGTTGGAATGAAACATCCTCGAAAGACATTCCGCACGCACCTCTCCCGATCACCAAATTCACCAGGGAACACCTGTCAAGTTTCCAATCTTTCAATAATCATGCATTTACAATTCATTACCCCTCCCCCCGCATACATCATCATTTACAAACTAACAAAGAACGCCAGCCAGCTACTTGGAATGTGCTGCCCTCCGCAAACAAAACCCTTCCCTCCCGTTTCCGGGCTACCATTTGAAAACTCTCCTCAACTCCTGACGAACCCCCTGGATATCATACTCCCCGTCTCCTCCTTCTCTCCTCTATCTCTCAGCTCATATCGACAGTACGGGTATCATCACCTTCCTCCTCCGCGCCCCCCAGCTCGTGCTCCACCTCCTCCACCACGAACCCCTCGTAGTCCTCGAGGTTCTTCTGCACGTGCACCTTGAACTTGATGATATCATTCAACATGCGCTCAACCTCCGTGTGCAGTTCCTCCCTCAGTGCATTCGCGCGGAGAGTAAGCTGTTCATACCTAAACAAAGTCTCATTAGCATTCCCTCCAAAAATCCACAGGGGCAGCGTAGCACATACTCAATATTAGTATTCATCTCCCTCTGCTCCATCAGCTGCACCGACTCCGTCAACCCCCCCCTCATCTTCGCCAACTCCTTCTCCATCTTCTCAATCTGCGTATCCGACGCAATCTTCTGCGTCGTCGTCACCTCCTTTGTCTTCTCAAACTCCTCCTGCGCCGCCCGCACCCGGTGCTCCAGCGCGTCCACCTCGCTGCGCTTGTCCTCAATCGCCTCCTTGATGCCGTCCAGCAGGTCGTGGTTCTTCATCATCGCCTCCACCACCGCGCTGCGCCGGTCAGACACCTCCTTCTTCAGCGCCATGAAGGCACCGCGCGCTTGCCCGCGTAGGTCCAGGCTGAGGATCTGGTGGGGCTGGTAGCCGCTGACGGGGTCGGCGAGGAGTCTGTCGCTTTCGGAGCCGGCGCTGTTGCCCATCTGCGAGCTGGAGAATTGCGGGCCTTCGTTGACAAGAATCTGTAGTTCGTAGTTCTTGCCCTTCGCGTTGGGGGCCGTAGCCGGGATAAGGCCAATCTGGTAGCCCAGGCTATTGTAGTTTTCCACCAGACGCTCGAGTTCATCGAGTTTCCGGCTAGCTTCAAACTCCTTCTCGTTGACCTTTTTCTTTGCATCTTCCAGCCGCGATGCCGTAGCCTCGATTCCCTTCTGGAGGCGCTCGCGCTCCGAAGTCATGCGGTCGATGTCCTGCATGCTGATTCCCTGATCGTCGACTGATTTCTGGAGGTTCATGCGCTCGTCCTCGGCGTCGTTGAGCTCCGTCATCGCCTTCTTGATCTCGTCCTGCAGGAACTGGATGCGCGTCTCGTACCTCTCGCACTTTTGCGCCATCTTCTCGTCGTAGCCCTCGAACTTGACTCGGTCCTCCTGCAGGATCTTGAAGTGGTTGTCGAGACTGTTGATGTCCGGCGTTGATTTTTCCACCTCCTCGATCTCGAGGCGGAGACGCTCGTTCTCGGCTTCGAGGATCTTCATCTCTTCGAGGTACTTGGAGTTGGCGTTCTCAAACTGGTGTGCCATGTTCTCGACGTGGGGCGCCAAGACGCGCTCCTGGTCGTCGTCGTCGGCATCCTCATCCATTTGAAGCCACTCCGAGTATGCGCCGCGCAGGAAGTCGAAGATGATGCGGTCTCCACTAACGTCGACACCTGCCTCAAGACACGCGTCGTCGTAGTGATTAGCGGCATACCCATCCAGCATCTGCGCCAACTGCATCATCCAATGCAGCAATCCGAGGAAGGTACTCCAATTCTGCCCTCCCACCGCCGCAATCTGACTCTTCGTAATGCTCTTCTCAAACGGATACCTCAGCTGCTTCAAGATCGGCGGGACCTCCTGGTCGATATTCTTCAGAAACCTGTAGCTCGGATCAATGCGATGATACAGCCACTGAAACATAAAGTTGAAATCTTTCTGTGTCGGCGACCGAATCGTGTTCTGCGAAAGCATATGCTTCATCTCCATCTCAAAATTATAATTCGCCATATAATCCAACAGCTCCTGCCCAATCTTCGTCTGGTACGCGCGATCCTTCAACGGCCTCGGATCCCTGGGTACCCCCGCCGGCGCCGGCGCCTGCTGGAAGAAACTCTGATGCGCGCCCCCCGGTCCACTGCTCGAAGCACGCGACCTATAAATGCTGCTCCGCCTCTCATTCGCCTCCTGCGACGGCCTTGAACCCGCCGACACCCCGCCCGGCGCGAAGCTCTTGCGCCCTCCTCCACTGGCGTTCTGAAACGACGTCCGCTTCACAGAAGACAGGCCCATGTCGGCGAGGTTTGTGCCGGAGGAGGAGCGCTGGAACTGGGGCTGGTTTGGGCGCGAGGGCGCGAGCGAGGCGCGGCCCCCGGAGATGGAGCGCGAGTGGTTGGCGGTGAAGGCGCCGGGGCCAGAGATGGAGTTGGAGCGCTTCATGGCCGAGGCGGGCTGCGGGATGTTGGAGTTGTAGTTGATGCCGCCGAGGGTCTGGTTTTGCGCAAATAAGTCAGCGATTTTGTTTTTGGTGGAAGGAGGGGGGGGGAGCATGAGGCTGGGGGGTTTGTTTACTTACTTCTCGGGGCCGGCGCACGCTGAATAGGCCGGTGTCTTGCGACATTTGAGGGAATTCGTGGTCGCAAACTGGTTTATATAATGTTTCTGTAAGCAATAAGGCGAATAGTGCCTGTTGCGTGGTGTTCTCGCAATTGTGGTGAAAACGATGTGATTCTTGGGTTGTGATGCGATATCGAAGTCTTGTTGTCCGCGAGACGGGATGTCATGTAAACAAACCCCAAAATGGGGGCTTCTGATTGGCTAATTTCAACAACCACCCAATAAGGCTGCATTACTCCAGAAAACTTCCAGAGGTCATAATCATGTAAACTATAATGTATTAAATTAATAAATATCATCCAAATTGATCATTTGTCGTATTGTGAGGCCCATCAGTATTCGGCACTAAGTCACGTGGTCGGCCATCTGCAAGCGTGAGCCTCGGCCCGTCAGTGACGCCAACTTCCCCAGATAACTTCGGCGATGTCCACCCTTCCACACACTTCGATCCCCTCAAATCCCATAACCACGACGTGTCGCAAAGGAGTAGCGAAGTTGTGGTGAACAAGTAGTCACTATGGCTATCAGAGAGGATATCGTCGCATCAGCTGTAAGTACACTCTTTTCTCCCATCATCATCACTCGATGGTCGCCTTGTTTGCCCCTGCTAATGCCCATCTAGGTGACATGTGAGAGAATCACCCTCCATCCCCAGAGCGCAAACACTGACAGTTCTCCCAGTCCTTCAAGATCCAAGCGTTGCCGCATCCCCGGTGGAGAGCCGGATTGCGTTCCTTCAATCGAAGAATCTCACCCAAGAAGAGGTGGATGCTGCGCTCGCGCGAGCAGACGGCCAACAACCAGCGGCGCCATCATATGCAAACTATGCACCCCAACAGCAAGTAGCTAGGCAGCCACCTCCTGGATACGGAGGGGGCTACCAACAGCCATGGCAGCCACAAGCGCCGCCGGAGCTGCCGAAGAGAGACTGGAGGGACTGGTTCATCATGGCCACAGTTGTGGGTGGTGTCGGATACGGGCTATACACCGTAGCCAAGGTAAATCTTTCCAACATCCTCAAACAGCACAGATCGTTAACAACCACAGCGCTACGTCGTCCCGCTAATTGCCCCTCCAACCCCACCTCAACTCGAGCAAGATAAGGCCTCCATCGACGCTTCGTTCGAGCAAGCCTTCTCCCTCCTGGACCAACTCTCCAAAGACACCGAGACCCTCAAATCTGCCGAGGAGGAGCGCACCACGCGCCTCGACGCCGCCCTCGCAGATGTCGAATCCGCCATTAGCGAACTCAAGACCTCCGCCCGTCGCCGCGACGATGAGTCCCGCCGCACCACCGAAGAGGTCCGGTCCCTCAAGGACCTCATCCCCAAGGCCATCGACGGCCAGAAGGAGAGCACCGACGCCCGTCTCGTCGAGCTGAACGCCGAGCTCAAGAGCCTCAAGAAGCTAATGGGTCAGCGCATGGCCCCCGCCTCGCCCCAGCCCTCGACCTTCGGCGTCGGCCCATCCGCCCGCGCTACTACCACCCCTTCCAACACCACCCCTGCCCCGTCCGCACCGCAGTCCAATGGCACGTCCTCCCCGGCTGCGCCTGCGTCTGAGGGAGGCCCAAAACCGGCCTCGGTCAGCAACGGAAAGGGCACTGAGTCTACTGCGTCGCTGGCTGGTCGCGGCTCTAGCACCCCGTACAGCGCGGGTGTGCCAACTGGCCGCGCACCAATCCCAGCGTGGCAGATGGCAGCGGCCAACAAGGCTGCTGCTGCGGCACCGGCGGCCTCTTCGAGCACGCCGCCAGCTGCGAGCGCGTCGGATGCGCAAGACGAGGCACAGGCTTAGGTGGGGTTGTTGTAATATCACGGTGGAAGTGGGGAGTGGGGAAGAAGAGAGGGGTTTGCATGGGATGGCGCTAGGGATAATTTGATAGCTACTTATTTGTTGTATTTTTATGATCTATAGGATGGCAAATGTTTGTTCGGCTTTTACCTGGTGCTCGGATTGCGGACTGCGGCTATGTGAAATTGGCTATTTGATATTGGGTGAAATCACATGTAATATAATACGTGCTATAGGGTGTTTATCATGTGTTTTATGCGGAGTTTGACTCGAAACGCAAGAGTAACAGGTCCCATGCATATGCTGTAACCAAGTGTCACGGAGCTTCTGTCTGTACGGCGCTTCCAGAATAATCCGCTCCGAGCCCCTACAGCACGTTCTCGGCACTAAAACGCGGCGGTCGCGTGTGGCGCATCCCCAACTTACCTCGGCGCACGGCTGTGGGTCCCATGATAGCCTTCCAACCTTGTCGCTGCCCAGAATTTGGCGGGGAGAAGCTACAATGGCGGATCCGGCCCACACACGCCGCAAGGCAGGGGACAAAAGGGCCTCGAGCCCCAAGTCCCCTCGAAGAAACAGCATCATCGACGATATCACTTCCGGGACTCAAGTTGGCGGATCCTCAGCAGCTCTCTCCCCTCAACCGCACGACGCGCCGCGCAATCGCCCCGCCGCCGCAATGGACTGGTCGCAGCCTATGCCCATCATCAAGGCCCTTGCGCCCAAGGTCCCTATGATAGGCAAGACCGCGCTGATGCACTCTCTCGGCCTGTCTGAGACCTCGAAATACTGGGACCTGCGCACCGCGGTCACCATCAACGTCATCCGCTCCTTCGTCTTCACGCCCGAACCCACCTCCGTCGGAAAGTCGCAGCACATCTCCCTTCGCGACCCCGGCGTCAAGGGCAAAGTCTGGATCGCGAATGTCTCCCTCCCCATCACCCCCGACGACGACGACGTGCGCCAGGCCATCTTCGGCGCCATCGACCACCTCGCCGGCGCGCCCCAGGGCGACCTCTACACCGCCCCCGAGATGACTGAAATAACCGCAGAGTGGACGGGCTACCGCGCCGGCGCGACTTCCTCCACTCCTCCCCTCGACGCCTCAGACGCCGACAAGTACGCCGCCATGATGAAGGAGGTCGTCTCCCCAACCACAGTCCTCTACCTCCACGGCGGCGCCTACTACCTCATGGACCCCGCCACGCACCGCCCAACCACCGCGCGCCTCGCAAAACACACCACCGGCCGCGTCTTCTCCATCCGCTACCGTCTCGCGCCCCAACATCCCTTCCCAGCGCCCCTAATCGACGCACTGGTCGCCTACCTCTCGCTCCTATACCCACCGCCCGGCGCCCTCCACGCAGCCGTCCCACCAGAACACATAGTCTTCTCCGGCGACTCCGCAGGCGGAAACCTCGCCACCTCCCTGCTCCTTCTTCTGCTCACCCTGCAGCGCCAGTCCCGCACCGTGCTCTGGGGAGGACTTCCCCGGTCTGTCCCGCTGCCGGGTGGAACGGCGCTGGTGAGTCCATGGATGGATATCACGGGCTCCTCGCCCAGTTGCGCGGATTACGCGCATTTCGATTATCTCCCTGGTCGCACCGCGTACCCGAATGGAATGGAATATGCGCCGGATGATATATGGCCCGTCACGCCGGCGAGGACGGCGCTGCATGTTGATGATGCGCTGTTGTTGCACCCGCTTGTGTCGCCGTTGGCGGCGAAGGAGGAGATGTGGGCGGGGTCGCCGCCGGTGTTTATAGTGACGGGGTGGGAGTTGTTGAGTGATGAGGATAGGGCGGTAGCGGGACGGATGGCGAAGGCCGGGGTTAGGGTTAGGTATATGGAGTTTGAGGCTATGCCGCATTGTTTTGCGATGGTGGTGGAGGGGAGTGCGGTGGCGAGGAAGTGTATTAAGGAGTGGGCGGGGTGGATGAAGAAGGTTGTTGAGGCGCCGGGGGAGTGGGAGGAGAAGGGGACGGTGGTGGGGTTTAAGAGGTTGGAGGAGAAGGAGGTGGATGTTAAGGGGTTGGATGAGGGGTGGGAGATTACGATGGAGAGGATGAAGGAGAGGTTTAGGAAGAATGAGGAGAGGAAGGAGGCGGTGGCGAAGTTGTAGGGATACCTTTGAGGGGTTTTCATGACATATAGCTACGGAAATACCAATTGCAGGCAAAGGGATGATAGATAGCAAAGGAGGGGAAATGTAATATTATATCTAAGACCGGTACATATTGGATATCCGCACTGATAGCGTTACACAAAACACGCCATTTACGTCTCCCCAACCCTAACCCATAACCAAACGAAATATTACATCTCGATCCAAAACTCCCAACCCAAATCACTTTCTATATCATACACACCCTTCCTCCAGCTCAATACTCCTTACTCTCTCCAACATCAGAAACATCAAACACCCCCACCTCCGGCATCCCCTTCCCCCTCAACACCTCCTTCAACCTCTTCGGCGGCGCACCCCCGTCCTCTTCCGTCAACACCCACGTCCCCCAATGCACCCCCAATGCCTTTTTACACCCAGTATCCTTCATGATCTCCAACGCGTCCGCCGGATCCGCATGCATACTACTAAACAACCACCTCGGATCATACGCGCCAATCGGGATCAGACCCAAATCAAACGGGCCTCTCAGACTCCCAATATCCTTAAATGCAGGGCACCGCGGCAAGTCTGCGTACGGCGCGCTATAGTCGTCCACGGTGGGGGGAAGCTTGGGTACCGTGCGGTATCCAGTGTCCCCGCCGAACCAGACGGACTTCCCACCCGACTTAATCGCCCACGACGCCCACAACGTACGCGCCTGATCAAAAGGCGTGCGCGCGCTGGTATGCTGGCACGGAAGGCAAGAGATGCGCGCAGTGATCGGTCCAGTCGCCGTCTGCGCCGCAGGGGCTCCCGCAGTAGCAGCAGTGACTTCCCACTCCACGCCCTCCGCAGCTGTAGGCGAGAGCGTGACATCGATTTCCTGCCACCAATCCAACTCAACCACACTCTGTATCCCTGCATCCCTAAACCACGACTCCAAGCCCAACGGCACCGCAAACAGCGCCTTGGGATGCAACTTCGCCAGCTCCATCACGGAGGGGTACGAGAGATGGTCGTAATGCGAGTGGCTGATCACGACAACGTCGACGATGGGTAGGTCTCCGAGGCCGCACGGGGTGGGCGTGTAGCGTTTTGGACCTGGGAAGCCGGCGGGGGAGCAGCGGTCCTCGAAAACGGGGTCGAGGAGGACGCGCAGCCCGGAAGGGAACTCAACGTAGACGCATGCGTGGCCGAGCCAGGTGGCGCGGAGAGAGGTGGAGGCGGTGCGGGAGGGGAGAAAGGAGGGGGTTTGCACGGTGAGGGGGGGGACGAGACTGGGGGTGTTTGCTGAGCCGGTGATGCGGCGCCTGGGGAGGTGTTAGTTCGAGTCTGTGGAATCGGAGGGGAGGGGGCGCACCATAGAATATTGGTGATTATCTGGAATGGGGGGAGGGGCTTCCAGCTCTCCCAGGGATTTATGAAGCCGGTGCCGCTCTTGTTGTGGTGGGTTTTGTTCTTCGCGTCGGCTGGCGCGTCGGAGGCTTGAATGGGGACGGAGACGGAGAGCGCGTATGCGGCGGCGGCAACGCCGGTGAGCGTGCCGGAGGATACTGCTGCTGTCATTGTTGCGGGGGTTGGACAGCGGAGGCAGAAGAGAGTCCGGAGGAGCCGACGCATGGAGGAAGGTGTAGATGAAGGTGATAATGTGGATGAGAATTGGGGGAGTGAGGGTATATATGAGGTGCAGACGACGAGGCTATAAAAAGGTACTTGTAGGCAGATACAGGCGACGAGGCTGGTGTACGTAAGTCCGTAAGATCGGGATCTTACCTGAAATCTTTCCTGCTGGAGAGCTGAAGGATGTGTGCAGCGGAAATATGAGAGAAAAGAGGAGTTAAGGCGTTAACCTTAAGTCCGTTCCTCCGGCCGCCACCGTGTCTCGGCGTGCGTATTGCTCCATTTCCGATTGTAGTGTGTACGGTTCATATTCAGTTCTCGAGTTGAGACCATGATATGAAACTTAATTCTCATAATGGCTCTCAGGGTATTTTTATAAGCCGTGAGTTATCCTTTTAGGTTGAACTAAGTTAAGCTTAAGTTTGTGCTTCCCTAATACGAGAACGAGTGAGTGACTAAACACCACACAATTAATTCCGACGCTAGCCTTGTGGCAAGGCTGAGCGAGTCTGGATCTTTTCGTGTTGTAACGATGCTACAGTACACCCTCACTGAGCTAAAATATATAAGCTTTTTTTCTTCTAGGGAGGAGGTATATGTCCTAAATGGAAGAAACGTCGACTTCGTGTCAAAGCTGTATAGTCGTCTGCCATAGATACCATGTAATGCAATCACAGCGAGGGGTTTAGCAAGGTATACCAATACCAACTCCCCAACCCCTCATCCCCCACCTACTAACCTATAGCTAACATTCTGGTTCGAGAGAATTACTGCCACGTGTAGTTGCCGTTGGGTTTGCCGCGACCTTTGATTATCAATATTGAGGCCTGCGATTATCAATGTCGCGACAGCAACCTTGCTAGATATTTTACTTCATGCTAACCAATTAAAGCAGAATTAACCCCGCTGCACGGCACAGCCAACCCCTCTACCCCTCTGCACGGCAGAGTCACTGTAGATCGTTTAATATATAATTCATCGTCTCGACATACCATCCCACGCCACGGGACGCTTGACAGCTATATCGCATATCATCTATAGCCATCATGGTTTCAGCCTCTTGGGCCAGCTTGCTCACTTCCGACGAATTGCAGCGCTCCTCGCACATACTGTCTGTCGTGAATGGAAGTGCGTATATATACGGAGGAGAGCTTTTGCCTCGCCAGCCACGCGATAATAACGTCTACAGGGTAGACTCGAAACCTAATGGTATGTTGTGCTTCACGTTAGTATAGATCTCTCTACAATCATAGACTAACCACATGGTATGTTAGCCGCCCAGGCTATTGAAGAGATAAAAGGCACTTCCGCTTCCCCATCTCCTCGCGTTGGAACGGATGGTGCTATCCTTGATGGCAAGATTTATATATACTCGGGCCGCGGCGGAGAAGCCATGGCTCCTGTCGAAGAGCATGGTGCAGTATGGGTGCTAGACACCTCGAGCATGGAATGGACACTCCTTTCGCCGTCAGACTCCTCGAAGCCGTTCCCGCCAGCCCGAAGCTACCACTGCTCTGCAAGCAACAACAAGGACGAGATTTACATCCATGCCGGTTGCCCAGAGTCTGGACGACTCGCAGATTTGTGGTCTTTCCAGCCGTCAAGCCATACATGGACTCACCTTGCCGATGCCCCTAGCCCTCCTCGGGGTGGAACTTCCATTGCATTCCACAACGGCCTGTTGTACAGGATGAATGGGTTCGACGGCAAGTCAGAGCAGGGCGGCAACCTTGACATCTACGACCGAGCAAGCAATACTTGGTCCACGCAGAAGTACGTTGCAGACGGCGTCTCTGGGCCTGCTCCAAGAAGCGTAGCCGCAGTCCTTGTCGTCGTCGCAAATGATAAGCCTCTTCTCGTGACACTATTTGGCGAAACCGATCCTAGTTCACTTGGGCACCAGGGTGCAGGCAAAATGCTCGGAGACGTCTGGGCATATGATATTGCTTCGAATTCTTGGTCTGAGGTCGATACTAAAACGACCAACACACCCCAAAAGCCTGCTCCAAGAGGATGGTTCAATGCAGATGTGGCAGACCAGTCTTCGATTTTAGTGTCTGGTGGTTTAGGGGAGGATAACAACAGGCTGAATGATGCTTGGCTTCTCCAATTCTAAGTGTGTCACAATGCTTTCTCAGAAAGAGTTTTGCTAGGGCCTCTTCGTTCTTAGAAATTCTTAGATGCTTTATTTAGTCTATGATTGTATCGCGTTTTTGACAGGCCTATACATCGAAGAATGCTCTATGCTCTAAATATAATGAAGTTTTCATTGAACTACCCTAGTCTTTACCAACTTTTATTTAACATTGCTATTCACTAATATGATTCGTGATGTATGATTCGTTAACTTGCCAGTCCGAAAGCTCTATCGATTTAGATATCACTACTCGATACAATCCTTTGGAGTCCTTGTTCCCTCGAGCGCTGTTTCCCCTTCCGGGAACGCACCATCTCTATCCACTTCGACAGATGCACCAGATGACCGCGACGTGAATAAACCAAGATCGTGCACAATATGCCTGCGGCTACCACAGCGACGACGCTCAGAAGCGTTGGCCACTTGAATTGCTCTGGCCGCGAGAAGATGATGGTAGAGGCGAAAGAGAAGAGCTCGAACACATTTTGCCAAGAAGCTTCGACGGAAGAGAAGGATCCCCGATTAGCAGCTTCGACCTCCTACATGCAAAATAGATTATTAGCTTGGTTGAATCGACACAATATGGCAGGATATGGATGACTGACCTCTTGGATAATGATCTGTGTGCAGAGATCGAATCCTCTAAGTCCCACGCGGCTGAGGATTGTGCCACCCACTAGGCCAGATGCAGAGATGTTCGGGTGGCTAGAAAACGCCCAGAAGACCGCTGTGCCAGCTACCAAGCACACTATCTGCGAATTCACTAGCCAGAGGCCAGCGCGTACTGGGCCGATTCTCCCTATCAGCCAAGGAGCGAGCCATGTGGCTAGCACCTCAAAGACTACAGACAGAGTCCTGGCTATGCCCACCTGGGTAGCATTATATCCAGCAGAGAGCAGATATGTGACCATCTGCCCTGCGAATGAGAGCACGGTCAAGTAGGATAAAGCGCTGGCGAATGACGGTAAGAAAGCTGGATGATGGAAGTAGAGACTGAAATCAAGTACACTCTTCTGAATGACCTTTCGGACGACGTGCCGCCACCTGCGTATAGAGCGAGTCCTACGTTCTGTTCTGGTAGGTGGTTCGTCTCGCAGCTTCGTTTTAGGCTGCTGTAGTTCTGGCACCTCGTAATAGACCTTGGAAGTAGCTTTAGTATAATGGCCAATGGGGACAAAGTAGCCATTGTAGGACTTACTTGGGCTATTGCAAAGTATTCTACGGCAACTGATGCCATATTCATTCCTAGATTAGCTAATATTGCCACCTCTGTCGATATTCCATCTATGAGAGATATGAACAGAGGCCCAATAAGTTTACAGGTCAAATCGATTCGCCGCATTTGTGCATTGACATCTAAACTAGAGGTCAGCTATATATGAAATAAGACATCACGTACTGACTAACCTCGTAATGCCGTTTCATTCTCCTTGCAGACAACGACAACCTGTCCAGGTAGATTAGCCACCGTTCGCTACGACCAGAGACTGTCCCCATACCCAGTCCCTCTCAACGGACACCAGGTTCATAATGGCACTGAGTTTTTCAACACAGGCCAGGAGCGCCAACAACACCAACAGACATGTTTCCACACCGCGAGCAAGCGGCAAACCCACGGCGAGGATATAGAACGCAACACACGATCCTGCAACAACGAGTCGTTGCAGCACTATCGTTGGCAAAATCACGAGCTAATTAGCGTAATGTAGTACGGCAATTAGGGATATTTTATTACCAATTGCTAGCCTTACGACTTGAAGACGATTGCCCCTATCAATATATTGTCCAATGACTGGGGAAAAGACAATGGCCGACGCTCCACGAGTCAGAGCATAGACCGACATGGGCAGCAGGGTTCCCGGAAATATAGAGGCTAGATATAGCGCGGCCCCAAACTCGAAGACTCGAGAATTCCATGTTGACAAGAAATGGGATATATACAGTCGGTTAGTGACTCTAGTTGGCACCTGGCCGTCCCTGCTTTCGTCTCGCGTGCTGTCCTCTAGTCTGCCACTTTCAGCATCTGAGGCAGTGGCAAGCAGAGGGCCGCTTTCATCGTCTAGTGCCATTTTCGACTTGCTTGACGTTTGTGTAGCCCGCCTGCTCGCTCACTGTCGAAGGAAGCGGGTCGATGGTCATTCACGTGCACGTGAGCGGGAGATGCGGATCAACGATCCAACACTGACAGGTACGTTATCCCGCTCTACCCATACCCTCTTTTTTTGTATGAAGCTAACTATATCTTCATTAGACACCTATTTTATCTACCTAGATCTTTCGGAGTAGGCCACCCGCCGGACTGCAACTCGGTAGACGCGGGAATCTCCTAGTAATAAGCTAATAAGCGATAAGCCGGTGCATTTAAATGTGCGGGGAGAGCACTTTGCATTCTTGATTCTCCAATTGTAACTATATTGCCCTCTTGAAATTATTTCCTTTTGCAACTTTATTATACAAACCCACATATCACATCTGCAACAGACCCACCTCCACCATGGGTAACGATAAGAAGCTCAGTGCCTATTATGCACCTGAGGGCGGTTTGCCACCACAGACACAGATCCTCACCGATCGTGCTATGTTCACTGAAGCCTATGCGGTAATCCCAAAGGGCACATTCAGCGATATCGTGACGAGTTTCCTCCCATTCTGGGAAAAAACGAGGTTGTGGGTGATTGCCCGTCCGTTATCGGGATTCGCCGAAACATTTTCGCAATACATCATGGAAGTGCAACCTGGAGGCGGCAGCGACCGCGGTGAAACGGATGACAGCGCGCAAGGTGTGGTGTTTGTCACCAAGGGCGAAGTGACGATTACACTCGGAAAAGAGAAGCACACGCTTTCCGAGGGCGGATATGCTTATCTACCACCGAAGAGTGGCTGGACCCTGCGCAACACTGGTGTAACCACCGCCTCTTTCCATTGGATACGCAAGACCTACGAATCTGTGGAAGGAATCGATCAACCTGAGCCAATCTTTCTTAACGAGAAGGATGTTCCACCCACAGTCATGCCAAACACCAACGGTGCCTGGGCGACCACACGATTTGTTGACCCGAACGACCTGCGCCACGACATGCATGTTACCATTGTCACCTTTGAGCCCGGTGGAGTCATCCCATTCGCGGAAACCCATGTTATGGAGCACGGACTTTACGTTCTTGAGGGTAAAGCTGTGTACAGGCTCAACCAGGACTGGGTTGAGGTGGAAGCTGGCGACTTCATGTGGCTGCGCGCCTTTTGCCCACAGGCCTGTTATGCAGGTGGCCCTGGGAAATTCCGCTATCTGCTCTACAAGGACGTGAACCGCCAGATGAAGTTATCCGCAAGATTGTAATGGACAAACGCTTTGTCCATTGTCGACTTGTGTAACTTAACATACGACCCGCCTAAAAAAGGATGAATGGATGGAGGGTGGACGAATGATCCATGCTTCTCCATCATTCAAACTCCCCGATCATCAGAATTCGCCATCTACAAAGCCTTACTAGGTCAATGGTAGACTCTATTGTTAATCCTTCGGCCTCGGACGGTGCGTTTTGCCAGATGCATCTTTGGAGGTAACGAACCCTGGATTCTTTTATATTTATCTTATTTTTGTATAACACATATATCACACAAGCAAGTGAGCCACGCCATTTGTTACTAAAAATAAAAATAAATAAAACACAATATCTCAGCAGTATCATTCTAATAATCCTTAAAACCATATGTGATTGCGAGGCAAAAGCTGTGGGTTTAGTTGTTGATAGTTTGATAATTTGATAGATTGATTTCGTGGTAGAGGCTGAGTTCTTTGCTGTATTATATCGATTACATCTGTAATAACATTATGAAATTATACGCGCTAAAGCATGGGATCTGTAAATTTATGTGATGCCTCGTCGATGGATCCGCTACAGTCTAGCTATGTCGGAGCTCTCGTTCCGCCCTGCATGTAGTATCACGGAATACAGAAAAGGCCAAATCCTAGTCCTTCCCCATTTAGTCGCTCGCTCACAACATCTTCCCCGCACCTAGTACGGGCTTTGAGAATCGCCGAACCACTCTGTGTTCACGACGACAGCGATATGCGGACCACCGTGCTGTAAGTTGAAATATGTAGAGATATAAGGTTCCGTTTATGCTGGCATTGCGCAACCTCTATTGTTAAATTGTTTTTGTAAACTAAAGTGTTACTGGCACCCGTCGTACTTAAAGGAACACAGCTGGGTAAATTCTCAGATACTCGACGAAGCAGTTGCGTCGACATGGCTCTTTTTTCCTCCGAGACGCTCTCGACGGGATGGGAATTCAAGGTCACTGAAGGGAGCCCGCCGGACTCGTGGCTTCCAGTCGCCAAGGTGCCTACGGTGGTTCATCTCGATCTCCTAGACAATAAGAAGTATGATCCGACTGCTTACAACGTGATATAAACTAATGCAATGTAGAATACTCGATCCTTCCCTGGATATGAATGAGCTGCAGGCCCACTGGGTTGGTGAAAAGTCATGGGCATATCGATGCAAGTTTACCGCCAGCTCGAAGATAGAAGGAACGAGAACTGTTTTAGTATTTGAGGGCTTAGACACATTTGCAACTGTGCGACTAAATGGCACTGAAATTCTAAAATCCGAGAACATGTTCATACCATACCATGTTGATGTTACGGCGACGATAGCTTCTGATAGCCTCAACACCATCGAAATCGACTTTGAGTCTGCACTTCTCCGTGCCCGCGAAATCGGGAAAGAACACCCCGAGCATCGCTTCATTGGACATCAAACCGAGCCAGAACGAATTGCTGTCCGGAAAACCCAGTGTCACTGGGGGTGGGATTGGGGCCCAAAGTTGATGACTGCGGGACCATGGAGACCAGTCCGACTGGAAACATATGCCAGCAAGGTTGAGAATCTTTGGCTTGGGAGTGTATTGGATGCCGACCTGAATGCGGGTAGAGGAAATATTTCAGCGCATGTGGATGGAGAGGCTGGTGCCAAAGTCCAGTTCACACTGTCATTGGAAGGCACAACGGTATTCGAAACAGAATGTACTCCAGATTCCAAAGGGGTCGTTCAGACGCCGTTTGTTCTCCAAAAGCCATCCTTGTGGTATCCCCACGGTTATGGAGCTCAAACTCGGTATGTTTTGGAAGCATCCTTGGTTTTTGATGCTGTTGTTCTACATCAAGTCCAGCAAAAGATTGGATTTCGCCGTGTCGAATTGATACAAGAAAAAGACGCCAATGGGAAGTCGTTCTACTTCCGGATCAACGGAATTGACGTTTTTTCTGGAGGATCATGTTGGATTCCTGCCGACAATTTCACGCCGCGGATATCTTCCGACAGATATAGAGCGTGGCTAACATTGATGGTAGAGGGAAATCAAATCATGACGCGGTGAGTAATACCAAACACAATGCAGAAGTAGCCGCTAATAAATCACAGGATATGGGGAGGAGGTATCTTTGAAGAAAAGGTATTCTACGACGTCTGTGACGAGCTTGGGATTCTAGTTTGGCAGGACTTCCTATTTGCCTGTGGTTCCTATCCGACCTACCCCTCACTACTGGAGTCTATTGAAGCAGAAGCACGATCAAATGTTCGCCGGTTGCGCCACCACCCTTCAGTAATAATTTATGCCGGAGGAAATGAAGATTATCAAATTCAACAGACGTACAACCTCGACTATGACTATGATGGCGACAAAGATCCCGAGTCATGGCTCAAGAGCTCGTTCCCCTCGCGGTATATTTTTGAGCATCTCCTACCAAAGACACTGGCGGAAGAGGATCCGGGGGCAGTTTACCATCCGAGCAGCCCCTGGGGTGATGGCAAGCACACCACAGATCCTACTGTTGGCGATATCCATCAATGGGACGGTAAGCAACGTGGCTGCATCTTGGAAACCCACAGATACTAACATCTCTTTAGTTTGGAACGGTTTCATGAAACCATACCAGGACTTTCCCATCATGGGAGGTCGTTTCAACAGTGAGTTCGGCATGGAGGGATATCCTCACATGAGCACCATCAAATCTTTCATCAGCGACGAGAGTGAAATGCATGCACAGTCCTTGACAATGGACTTTCATAACAAGGCGAATTTTCATGAAAGGCGCCTTGCAACTTATGTGCACGAGAATTTCCGAGTATCTTCAGCAGACTTCAAGGTAAGTCGAAATACAACTCCTGTGAATCGCAATGTAACCGTCTTCATAGTACTGGGTATACTTGACGCAACTTCTACAATCAGAGGCGATGCACTATGCCTACACCAGGTGGCGACGCGAATGGGGGACGCCTGTTGACCGACGCTGTGGCGGGGCCCTGGTCTGGCAACTCAACGACTGCTGGCCGACCATCTCCTGGGCAGTTGTTGATTATTTCTTGGTCAAAAAGCCGGCATTCTACGCAATTCAACGGGCCCTTAACCCGGTAGCAATCGCCGTCGCTCGCACCCACAATGAGTGGACAAAGGGGCATGTCGCGCCTGATCCGACATCGAAGTACGATGTATGGATTGCAAGCAGCAACGTCGCAGGTGTGACGACCGCGAGGGTCGAACTGAGGTTTATATCCATCAAGACAGGCCTTGATGTCATGGATCCGCAGACAGAAGACGTGGAAATCCAACCCAATGGCACAACCATAGTACGAGAGAGCATCACCGTCGACAACCCACCTACTCTCGAAGCATTCGTCTTGTCTGCGACGCTATCTATTGACGGAGAAGTTGTGGCTCGCGACGCCGACTGGCCCCAGCCATTCAAATACTTGTCTTTCAAAGAAGATCGAGGATTGACAATCACGCTGTCCAAGTTGCGAGACACCATTTCAGTCACCGCTCAAAAGCCGGTGAAGGGCCTGGTATTCGCAGAGCGGTCAGGGCTAAGCTTCAGCGAGAATGGGCTTGACATTCTCCCTGGAATCGAGTATAGCATTCGTGTGGGCGGTTTAAAGGAAGATGAAGAGTTGGATTGGATGTTCCTTGGTGCTAGTGAGAGTCATTAATATACAGCAGTATGGTTTTCAGGGAATCATTTAAATCCTTGGCTATAACAGTGAATAAATCCACAGAATCCTCCTCCTGTATGCCCTCCGTAAACTATTCATTATCAGCAAGGACATTGATCCTGGCTACCTCAAACGACCAGGCTTCCGCCAACTTACTGTACGAAGCTGAAGACAGAGGGGGATCCGGAAGGATGGCAATTAGAAGTCACCTAGGATTTCAGCGCTCAGTTCTCATGTTCGACGAGAGTGTTTATTTCCTCGACCAAAGCGACAGCAACTGGTAACGGTGACAGCAGTACCAAGCATGACAGAAACGGTGACAGCAAGCAGCGACAGCAGGCAGCAAGCAACAACGACAGGTAGTAACAGCATGTAGGTGCCTCAAACAGCGAATCTGCTGTAGGCCGGTCGTGATCGTTTGCGAGTAGGTGGTGTCCTATGTTCATAATTTTTTTATATTTGCGGAAGCTCTCATTTAATTCCTCGGCTTCCTGTTCCGAAAGATTAAATGTAACCGTCTCCTCTCGAAGGATCGGGGGTAGTAGTAAGGTATGATTTGTAAAATGTTTTATTTTATCTACAGTCTCTATAAATATTATAGACGATGGTAAAATCTAGGAACCCTGCTTTGCAGAAGGAAACTATAACGCATAAACCACAATGTCACGTTGTCTCCCCATCCAGAGCTCCATCTGCCGCCGGACGTTCAAGGTCCAACTTCGATGCACAATTCCCAAAGATCGTTCAGTAACAAGCACATCTACGATTTCATTCCATTACTTCATATCCCCTTACGATTTTCCCCTCCTACCCCTTGACACTGAAATCGGCCTTCGCCGGCCTCGCCCCAAAGATCGTATTCCCCACCCTCACCTCCCCACTCCCCATCGTCACCGCACCCTCAAAATCATTGCTCATCCCCATACTCAGCTCTAGCTCTCCACCCAGCTCCTTCACCAGCGCATCGCGCTCCCTCGTCAGCGCCACAAAATCCTCGTTCTCGTTTTCCGGCGTCGTGGCCTGGGACCGCGCAATCGCGCCAATGGTCATCAGGCCTAGCAACTGAAGATTTGCACAGTTCTCCTTGATGTGACGGCAGAGCTCGAGCGTCTCGGCGCCAGGCTGGCACCCGGACTTGGCTTCTTCGCCGGAGGTGTTGACCTGGACGTGGACGTAGAGCGGGGTAGTTGCGGGTGGGGTGAGCGAAGCGCGGCCGAGGTCGAGCTGGGTTGCTTTCTTGATGGAGTCGATCGAACTTACTACCCAGAGGTTCGGGATGGTGGAGGCGAGGGGTTTGCATTTATCTGTGGGGTGAGTCAGTTTGGAGGCATTGGTGGTGTCACACGTGACAGAGGTAGAAAAGCAACGACAATGAGGTTATATGGAGGACTTACTTGACTGCAGGCCGCCGATAAAATGCCATTTGATGGATTTTGGCAGTACTTCCGCCTTCTCGGTCAACTCTTGGGCGTAGTTCTCACCGAAGTGCTCTTGCTTAAGCTCTTGATGGAGTGCTAAGATATCGGCAGCCGGTTTCAGCTTGGAAACAGCCACTAACCTGACCTATACAATTGTAAGTCTTGTGTGTAAACGAGTTGATCATAGGAGAAGTGTTGCATGGCGTGACCCGACAATGAATATGTGATTGTGAATTTCAAGGATATTAAATAAATAATCACCAAATTATACATACATTTCTTCCCTGGGCTCTGCTCGAAATCAATCCAGAGACATGTTGAAGGTTTGACACCAGTGTCCTTGCACGGGCGGGATCTATCCTCATATCTACGGTGCCTTCACTCATTGTGTCCGTCCCTTTGCTCTTGTGACGAATATTCTCAAAGTTCAGTTAACTCGTTCGGTCATAACGGAGGTTATTGTTATCAACCAATGCTCGGACTAACATAAACCCGGGTACGAGCTCCAGTTTATGGCACCGACCGCTCAAAGTGTGGAGTCGACAGGGTAAACTAACCAGCGACTATCCGTCCCGTCAACCATCGACCAAATGCGAAACCATACACTGAAGCTCTCGTGGCCTTTGGACGTAGAAAAGCGCCCCGACACTGAGTAGCTCAATCCAAAACTTGCAGCCCTCAAACCCCACCACGAACCCCCACCAGCAGTCGAGAACCCACCGCTTCGAAAGCTCGGTCAGCACGTCGCATCCCCACGACCCCCCTTTCCCGACTCGCCCAGCTCCGCGCAGCCTCGTCACCACCCCGCGACCCTTGGACCCGAATTCGACGGCCTCACCCACCAACCGCGGATAGGCCTACTAGGCACGGGCAGGCCGGATGGCGAGCTCGGCGGCGGCCGGCTTCCTAAGCCGGGGCACGAATGGCGGCGGCTCGAACATGCGCGGGCTCGTGCAGTTCATTGCGGACCTGCGCAACGCGCGCGCGCGCGACCTCGAGGAGAAGCGCATCAACAAGGAGCTCGCGAACATTCGGCAGAAGTTCAAGGATGGAAGCCTCAGCGGGTACCACAAGAAGAAATATGTCTGCAAGTTGCTGTATATCTATATCTTGGGGTGGAATGTGGATTTTGGACATCTCGAGGCCATGAATCTTATCTCGGCAAATAAGTACTCGGAGAAGCAGATTGGATATCTTGCGATGACGCTGTTTCTGCATGAAGAGCATGAGCTGTTGCATTTGGTGGTTAACAGTATACGGAAGGATCTGTTGGACCACAACGAGCTTTTCAACTGCTTGGCTCTGCACGCCATTGCCAATGTGGGAGGGAGGGAGATGGGAGAAGCGCTCAGTGGAGAAGTCCACCGGCTGCTGATTTCCCCAGCTTCAAAGTCATTCGTGAAGAAGAAGGCGGCCCTCACACTGCTCCGGCTGTACCGGAAGCATCCAGATATCGTCCAGCCGCAGTGGGCAGAACGCATCATCTCTCTCATGGATGATGCGGATATGGGAGTAGCTCTGTCTGTTACCTCATTGGTTATGGCGCTTGCGCAGGACAGTCCAGACCAGTACAGGGGAGCATATGTCAAGGCTGCGTCGCGCCTGAAGAGGATACTTGTTGACAACGAGTACCAGCCTGACTATCTCTATTACAAAGTTCCTTGCCCGTGGATTCAAGTTAAAATGCTGCGATTGCTACAATATTTCCCTCCTTCAGGTATGCCAATCCCTGCCCTCTGCTTTGCAGAAGCTGACCTATGATCTAGATGATACCCATGTCCGGGAACTCCTCCGAGAGTCCCTGCAAAAGATTCTCAACCTAGCACTGGAGATGCCCAAGAACGTCCAGCAAAACAATGCACAGAATGCCGTCCTTTTTGAAGCGATTAATTTGATCATCCACCTTGATACCGAGCACGCACTCATGAAGCAGATATCCTCTCGGCTAGGGAGGTTCATTCAATCGCGAGAAACGAATGTCCGCTACCTAGGCCTCGAAGCCATGACCCACCTTGCCGCACGAGCGGAGACCTTGGACCCGATCAAGCAGCATCAAGATATCATTATCGGTTCCCTGAAGGACCGGGATATTAGCGTCAGGAGAAAGGGTCTCGACTTACTCTACAGTATGTGCGATGCCAGCAACGCCCAACCAATCGTGGGCGAGCTGCTCAAGTTCCTACAAAACGCCGACTTCGCCATCCGAGAAGAGATGGTCCTCAAGATTGCGATCCTGACCGAGAAATACGCCACCGACGTTCAGTGGTACGTGGACATCTCTCTGCGCCTGATCGCCATGGCAGGCGACCACGTCAGCGACGAGGTATGGCACCGAGTCATCCAGATTGTCACCAACAACGAAGAGCTCCAAATCTACGCCGCGCAAAACACCCTCCAGTACGTCAACGCCGAGCACTGCCACGAGACGCTCGTCAAGATCGGAGCCTACATCCTCGGAGAATTTGGCCACCTGATTGCCGAAGACAAAGGCTGCAGTCCCATCGAGCAATTCCTCGCCCTGCAAGGTAAACTCCAAGGCTCCTCCTCCAGCACCCGTGCCATCATCCTCTCCTCCTTCATCAAATTCGTCAACCTCTTCCCCGAGATCAAGCCGCAGCTCCTCCAAGTCTTCCGCGTCTACAG
>LMYD01003070.1:0-23866 GCA_001630595.1 Pseudogymnoascus sp. BL308 | reverse complement strand
CAGGAGTAGGGGGCTTTGGAGATATGAGGGGAGTTTGATATTATGGGATGTTTGGAAGGGGCTTGGCGTTATTTGCATTTGGTTGACTGGTTGACTGGTTGACTGGTTGACTGGTTTAGTATGTCTAAATCGGCTGGATAATGTTTAATCTATTGTTATTCATGTTCGAGGGGAACCATATAACATTATATTTAGCGATACTACAAAAATTTATAAAACACAAACATAATTAATACCACAAACGGAAGTTCAACCAGTGTTCGGCACAGATACCAATATACCCTTAGTATCCGGGTATATACCCTACTCTACCTATGAGATGTTGGCCGGATACATACCCCCCTACCCGTAGACATCACGGATACTACCCGCCGAACACTGAGTTCAACATGAGTTTTCTGCACACAGACAATTTAACTATTTATTAATACTTATGCTTTATTGCTGTTCTTCCAGACATGTTCTGACGCAAGAGGATATTTCTGTCGCATGTACGCCTCATCGTACTTCGGCTTCGAAGCCTGGGGAAAGCGGCGACCGAGCCATAGGTGGAGGAATACAAGGGGGAGACAGATTGTGATAAGCTGCCTCCGGCGAAAGAGAGCCATGCAGGCTGTCGCGAAACCACGCTAACTCTATGGAAGCATCATGGCCAGGTACATGGAAGGCAGCGCTATCATTAATTGTCCTCCCAAATATCACTTTTTCAACACACTATTTATCATTTATCATTCTGTACTGTACGTACCTGACCTGGCGACAATTATGAACTTTTTCTCATCCTATCTCTGTATTTTGTGGGGTAAAGCGATCACATCGCGTGACCCAATCTCAACTGGTTGTATGTCACGTGACCAATTATTCCTTCTCTCCTTCCAAGCGTCTGGCTCGTATCGCTGAAGGGTGTTAGAGATTATAATTAACCTCTGTCTTGCTCATAAGATGATGGTTGTCTTAGGTGTGGAAAAACGAGAATTGAGTTGTGCAGGTTTGATAATGCAAGGGGTCCTCCCTCCCCCTTTACTTCTGGCAATGATATTATCACATTGGCACCGTAATCACCAAATAAAGCAACATATATAACTCGCTTCATTTCCGGTAAGGACAGTATTATATTGGCATGGTAATCATCAAATAAAGCAAAATAAATCATTCCTCCTCACGTACTAACTTCTCCCCGCCACGGACGACCTCAACTTCGGTGTGACCTCGATTCTCCAGGCTATATGGGGGAACACGATGTTGAATCGCCCCCTTGCCATGAACCATGCCAAGTCTAGCGGTTCGCGCAGACGCACCGGAATGGATTTTTTATATATCGGCACACCGGATAAGGCGAGCAACAATAATACCCTACACAGGGTCTCCCGCAGCGGAAGCAGGCTGCGGCCAGTTAGCAGTTTTCAGAAAACTAGGGCACTAGGAGTAAAATGGATAAAACGTACCCTCGGAGATTACTTCATTGTCGGCTACCTGGGCGGCGTTGATGACGCTCACGCCGTCGGGGACGCTGGTCAATTCTGTCGTGTGTTAGCGGCGGGTGGAGGAGGAGGGAAGGGGGATAGTACCAGCAGTGTCCTGGACGTCCGCGGCAGGGACGGCGAGGACATAGTTGGTGCCGGCCAGGAGAGCGACGAGAACGTATTGGAACTGCATGTTGAGCTTCGAGAAATGGGCTGTCTTGGAAGATTTGGAGCTTTCTATCAAGGATGGAGATAGAGTTGTAAAATGTGATATTGAGAGACACACGACGACGAGGGAAAAACGGGGGTTTAAATAGACAGGACAAGACTCAGCCTTGAGGATTCCACATCACCTATGATTCTGGTCGGGCGTCTTGGTTTCTTCGTCACCACCACCGAAAGAGTCTTAGAGTTGCACGGTTGACAAACGAGAACTGAGGCAATGACGCCGCGACGTATACCCCTATCTGAGCCTTCCCCATCAGTGTAGATGGTCGATCTCGTTTGTATCCCCAAACATATCCAATCGCCTCTTCGGCCCGTTCTGTTACCCAAGCATCCTTCTGAATCACAACCCCAACCTGCCATGTCGACGCGGCCATTGATAGCGCTGCTACTGGGGCCGTGAGTAAAAAAAGAGGGTCATCACCTCCATCTCTGGAACACTGCTGCGAGCCTCGTGTCAAGCCAACCTTTTAGGTATGAGACATCAGTGGAGAGTTGAGATGGTGGCACGAAGGGTTTGCTGATCATCACAGTTCCGGATTCGATCAGCAAAGTAGCCTGATGATCCGCTGGTAAGGCTGCCAGGTCTGCCACTGAACCATCGAAGGCAGCCAGACGATGATCTGGAGAAGAAAAATAGAAGTGATCGAGGGAGAGCAGTCAATCTTGAGAGAAGAATCAGATCTGATCACTGATAGGACCAAACTTACCTGCTGGACCTCGATCTAGAGTAAAAACAAACGCCAGTCTAAGGAGAAGAACCGAAACAAGCACAGACCAGAGGCAAAGTAGCTACCCTTGGCATCGATCTAGAAAATAGGCAATCAACCAAGCCTCGCTATTGATAAACGTAAATATCGATCTGAGGAGAAATATCCCGCCGCGCATCGATCTCGGGCAAAACTATCCTAGTCCTTGGCAGAACCAAACCAAACAACTAACGCACGACTAAACGTCGTCAAAGAAACACCCTCCAAGACTAAAAGCACCGAGTAAGGCCCATACCTAACTAAACCAGCACGCCAAGCTCGACCGTTGAGTCGCGTCCACGTCTTCCCGCCCGGTCTAGCCCCCAACCAGCCACCGGAATCGTTCCCTCCTCAAGCCTTCCGCACCTTCCCGAACGGCGGACCACCCAACCTCCCTGTCCCATGGCCAGATCAGGCGCAACGTTTCCCCGTCCCCAGATAAGCATGCAGCTGCCCCTGACTCGATTGGAGGGGGTAGAGGGGTGGTGCGGCTGAGATCGCTTTGTGACATCGACGGCGTGGGCTGGGGTGAAACTAGTGCTGTCAGGAGGGGCGGCGGGGGGAGCGAGTGCCGGCGTTGTGGGGTTAGGTGCCGACATGACAGGTGGAACCAGTGTGGTTAGGGTGTAAGACGGGGTGATTAGTAAGGGTGTAGTGGTGTTTCTAGTGGACATGATATGTTGTGCTGGAACATCATTATCTAGGTTGGTGGTTCTTTCTATTTTGAGGACGGATTATGTATATTAAAGTTTAAGTTAATTTGATAGACATTGTGTATCTCCAACTTTAAGGCTTAGCTACAACCCGTGGGAGCATAATCTTAGTACCTTTCATGATGGCGAAAGTAGTATAAGGATTAGTCATTGATGTGACCGAGGAATCCTCCGAAGGTTGAATCCTGCGAAGCAATGCCATCGTAATCCTGCCACAGCATGCCTGATATTTCCGGATCTCCGGGATAGCGATGTGGCTGCTGGGACAATTACACCAAACATCTCCTAACTCACCGACTCTATCTTGCATTCGGCTTGGTAGGCACTCACTTCTAGACCACGCTCTCTACAATGGCTGTCCGAGGAGCTTTACTCCCGCGAGCTGCCTATAGGCAATCACTCCATGCATTTAGAAGGTCAGACTGGTGTCACAACGCCTACAGCCTCTTACCCTTCGTCTATTCGTCGATACTACGTAGGAATTTCTCGATTACACCCCTTTCCGCGTCGAAAAGTGTACGGAATGATCTGAAGGGGTGAGTACTGGCATCACGATGTATCCCTCGATTCAGAGACAGCTGGACTAAGGGCCAATTACTAGCAACACAACTGCGTTCGCCCTATTTGAGGGACTTTGGGAGGTAGGTCTTGCTCTATGTCCATGAGAAAAACGTGGCGCTCAATGCATTGAGAAGGCTGGTAACGGCATGCTTTGTCAATGTCGGCTCTGATCATCCATCAATCATCGAGGCTATCGTCAAAGGCAAAAGAGAACGCACGGCGCGTTGGCCCAAAATTATCACCTGTCCTTCTGAAATTACTGCCATCTCAATGGCAGACGGATATGCTCGAGTAACAGGACGACCGCAAGCTGTTCTCGTGCACGTTGATGTTAGAACCCAGGCTCTCGGCCAGGGTATCCATAATGCAAGCGTTGGCCGTGTGCCTGTCTTCATTTTTGCAGGCTTGGTACCATACACTGAATCTGGTGAGCTCCCAGGTTCTCGGACGGAATATATGCACTGGCTACAGGACCCTCATGACCAGAAGGCTATCGTGCGGCAATATTGCAGATACACAGGTGAAATTCGCACTGGGCTCAATGTCAAACAAACCATTGGTCGCGCCTTACAGTTTGCAAATTCCTCACCCAAGGGCCCAGTGTATGTAACCAGCGCACGAGAGGTACTCGCAGAAGAGATCGAGTCATACTCGTTACACCAAGAGCAGTGGGTTTCTATTGGCCCGGCAGCGCTTCCATCCGATGCTGTCCGGGATATTTCCATGGCTCTAGTTGGAGCTGAGCGCCCACTCATCATCACAGGATATTCTGGTCGTGACCGGCGGAACCCGGGACTTTTAGTTGCCCTCGCGAACCTTATCCTGGGGATACGCGTTCATGATACAGGCGGTAGCGATGTTTGCTTCCCCTTCTCGCACATCGCTTCCGAGGGCTCTCGGTTCAGCACACACGAATGCACGAAGGACGCTGATGTAATTCTCCTCCTTGACTGCGACGTTCCCTGGATACCGTCCCACAATCCACCCCCGAAGGATGCTGAGATATATCACATAGATAGCGATCCTCTTAATCAACAGATTCCAGTGTCCTTTTTCCCCGCCCATGGCCGCTGGAAAGTGGACAGCTACACAGCCATAACGCAGCTGGTCAATTATGTCAAGAGAGACATCTCGATTACTACCGCACTAAAAGACGCAAAATACATATCTCGTGGTGCAGCGCGTGCCGCAGTGCACGAGGCGCGCGTGAAAAAGATTGCATCTCAACCACGTTTGGGTGATGGGGAGCGACTTGATGCACATAACGTCGGCAGCCTCTTGAAAACATCGCTCGCGGACTCAACAACATTCGTCGTCGAAGCCGTCACGTCAGCCCAGACGCTGTACGATCAGCTGCAGCCTGATCGTCCGGGAAGCTGGATAAACTGTGGTGGAACGGGAATCGGATGGAGTAATGGCGCGGTGTTGGGCGTAAAGATGGCGCTCGCAGACCTCGAAAGAGACGAAGCTCGCAAGCCGAGTCTAGTCTGCCAGGTGGTCGGCGATGGAAGCTTTATGTGTGCCGCACCATCTAGTGCACTGTGGGTTGCGAGTAAATACGAGATTCCTGTCTTGACTGTTGTCTTGAACAATGGTGGTAAGTCCCTTCATCATGACTTTTCCACTCCTGAACTGCAACATTTATTATACTCACCCACGTATTACAACTTGCTCATATAACTCCATTATAGGTTGGAAAGCCCCTCGAAATTCCACCCAACTTGTCTACCCTCAGGGCCTCAACACCAATGCGTCCGATGACGAGATCAACACATCTTTCCGTCCGACACCTAACTATGCTGCTTTAGCGGAGGCGGCAGCTGGGTCAAATGTTGGCTGGGAAAACACTCTAGACAACTCTGGAACGTGGATCCAGGGTTTACGAGTAGAAACTGTGGGAGAGTTCAGAGAAGCACTTCAGCATGCAAACCTAAGAGTGGCCCAGGAGGGAAAAGGGATGCTGATCGAGGTTTTAATGTAGATTTACCGAGATGGTTGGACTACTGCATCCCTACAATAAATTAGTAGGCCCTTTATACATGGGTGATATCCTGCTCAAAATTTAGCAATTTATTGTTCATCTGGTATTATCATACTAATAAGAGTTTCCGTTCTACCTTTCCCACGTCGTAGCGCTTCGAAGCTTCCCTGTCGCTTCAAGAAATCTCCGTCATCTGGTAATACTCCCACAACCAAACACTAGCCGAAAAAGCAACTTCACCACACAATCCCACATGATATTATATGGCTCATATCCACCACAAATAATCAATTAATATTGATCCCAAAGTCAACAGTCATGGAGGTCAGGTGATAAAATGCCACGCGGCTTCAGGATGGCACGGAGCTAAGGCCCGGGCCTTACTAGCCCGCCCCGACGCGGGTTTTACTGTATCTGCACCCTGGACCCTGGCCAATAACGAAGGGCGTTCTGGCACCACAAACTCATGGCGAGGGCCACCCAGTCTCTTTAATGCTTGTATTGGCGTTATCGACTGGTGGGAATGAAGGGTTATATATATTCCCAGCCCTGTGACTCCCCATGAGGCTGCGTTTTAGTGTTTTAGGGCGCCGTCTCATCGAAGTGCGACAATCCCCGAAATAGCCTGCTGCCTAAGCATTATTCAGCCCTGCTCAACCCCAGGATGTCTTCTTCATGTGATGAGGGGTATTGCGGCATCGCAATTACCCACTCACTACTCCACGGCGCTATTGTTCACGCCGAAAATTACGAATGCGCCTGTGCCATCGCTGGCACAACACTACCGTCGCAGCTCAAGGCGCACCGACCCGCACGCGGGTAAGCTTTGGGAGCCTTTGAAATGTCCGGCGTTGAAGCCTTGGCCCTTATCGGGATCATTGCGAGCACTCTCCAGCTGGTCAGCTTCAGCTCGCAGGTTCTGCGGCGGATAAAGGACTACAAAGATGACATCACGAGCCTGCCGAAGGAGTTTTGGACGTTACAAGATGTGCACCTTCACCTCCATGTCGCTGCTGCGATAAAGGACTAACAATGCACAGCAACTACCACTCATTTCGCATGCGCTGCACATAACATGGAAGCAGACCCAGTCGGACGAGCTCGAGGAGGAGGCATGCAAGGCGCTTGTTCCGGTTATCAACGCCTGCCACCAAGAAGTTCTTAAGTTGAAGGCTATACTGGAGAAAGTGGCGCCCTCGGCAGGTGACGCGGGATGGAAGAGGAACTGGAAGGCCCTCACGAGCGTCTTTCACGATAAAGATGTCGCAGCCGTGGCAGCGGGTCTGGCGCAGTCGCTAACGGTCATCAACCATTACCATGGGGCATATACGGCCGCAACAGCCGGCTCGATATTGCAGAAGTTGACAGCAATGGCAGAGATACCCAAGAAGATTGAAGTCGAGGTTGAAGTACCGGTCAAGCATTTCATTGCCCCTACTGTCTGGACGGACGATTTTGCTGGACGAAAAGATACCATAGAGTCGCTGGAGAAGTTGCTAGCAAGTGAAGATAAACACCACCGAGTCTCTGTCGTTGGGCTTGGTGGGGTGGGGAAGACTCGACTGCTGCTGCAGTACGCGTATCGGTTCAAGGACTCGGAAACTCACTCTGTGTTCTGGATTCACGCAAGTAGCATGTCGCGAATGAACAAAACGTGTGCGGAGATAGCGAGGCTTGTGAAAATCAAAGGGTGGGAAAATCCCATGTCAAACAAGATAGAGCTAGTGAAAGAGTATCTTGAAAGCCCGAAGTCAGGCAAGTGGACGCTTTTGCTGGACAACGCAGACGATTATGACCTATTCTACGGATCTGGCAAACTTTCCAAGTCAATACCACGCTCGGACAATGGCGACATACTGATGTCAACTCGCGATGGAAGGGTGGGAATGGAATTTGCGAAGAGAAACTCAATTTCGCTCGGAGCACTATCTCTCGAGGAATCAATTACATTGCTAGATACCCGCCTTGGGGTGGAAGATAATACCTTCGACGATCTCAAAGAGCTGAGCGAGGAGCTCTGCGGCATACCTCTTGCGCTCGTCCAAGCATCATCATTCGTCAAACAAAACTTCCTTTCTATCCCTAACTACCTGGATATCTACCGTTCAAGCGACAAAGACAAGATCGAGCTCCTCAGCGAAGACTTCGACGACGACTACCGGGACGATGAAATCCGCAACCCGATAGCAACGACATGGAGCCTTTCGTTTGAGTTCATCCAAAAGAGGGACCCGCTTGCTGCTAATATCCTCTCCGTAATGAGCATGCTCGATCCGCAGGCGATCCCGGAGTCGCTCATTTACAACGAGAAGAGCACCATTAAGTTTAGCAAAGCAATGGGCACACTCCAGGCCTTTTCTCTTATCACCTCACGCGTAGATGGACTGATATTTGAGGGTCGACGCGAAAAGTCGTTTGACCTTCATCGGCTTGTTAGACTGGCTACGCGGAGTTGGCTAGCCCACCATGATCGACTTGAGATGTATACGGCAAAAGCATTAGGTATCATGGCAGAACGGTTCGTGCATAGCGACTGGGATACTCGGGCAAAATGGGCAGCGTATCTTCCCCATGCTACTATTCTTGTCGAATCGGACCACTTCAAAGGGATTGAGAATATGGTTGAGACAAAGGTGTCGCACGAGAAGAAAGATGGAGCTGTTAACCACGTACCGGAAGGGATAGTATGTCCCGTCTGCGCAGGGAAATTGCTAGCCATTATATCCATGTGCCGCTATACCATTGGCAACCCTTCGGCAAGTTTGCGGGAAGCAGAGAGATCGTATACCATTAGACTGTAGGTTTATTCTTTGTTCATATGAGATAATTCTCTAACAAATTAAACAGGAGATTCCTTGGAGAAGACCACCTAGATACACTAGAAACCCTTGATCTTGTTGCCAAGGCCGCAAAAGACCTATACTTCTTCCCGAAGGCCATGGATGCATGCTTCCGCGCTATAAAGGGCAAAACTGATACGCTTGGCCCCGACGACCCGTCAACACTCAAAAGCATGGCGTATCTGGGAATTGTATACCGGCCGATGGAAAAGCTCCAAGAGGCGAAGGAAATTGGCACCCACGTCTTGGAAAGGCGACGCGTGGTTTTGGGAAATGAGCATCCGGATACCCTTATCTCGATGAGCTATGCGGCGACAGCGTATCGTGCACTCGGGGACTATGATAGTGCGGCGAAGTTGGAAGCCGAAAAGCTGAAGGGCTGGACAAAGCTATACGGACCATCACACCCACAGAGTTTAGACGCCCTAGCTCTGGTAGGCTGGGCGTACGCGTGCCAGGGAAAGTACGTGGAAGCTGAAAAGCTCATGTCTCACTCACTCGCTGTTCAGATCGAGACCAGAGCAACACACTGGTTCACATTCTGGACGATGCACTCCTTTTCCGTTCTCCTCGGCATGCGAGGCAAATACTTCGAAGCCGAGGAATTAACAGAGCAAGCCCTCGATTTCAGGACTCAGTACATGGGCCTCTCGCATCCTTATCGCTATATATCTCTCCTATACCTCGCTTGGCTCTACAACGAAACCGGTCGGTATGTCGAAGCCGAGATGATAGAGCTCGAGGTTCTCGAGTTCAACCAGAAATTTTACGAAGGCGACACTCACCACGATGTACTCCTCACTCGCTCTCAACTCGCCTCAACCTACTCCTTCATGTCGCGTCACCCCGAAGCCTATGCCATCAAAGCCGCCGTCTACGACATCCGGCTCAAGACAAAAGGCGAAATCCATCCCGCAACTCTCCGCTGCAAATCTAGCCTCGGCGCAACACTTACCTCCCTCAGCCGCCTCTCCGAAGCAGAACCCCTTCTAACTTCCGCACGCGACCTCCAGAAAACTCACCTTGGTCACGAGCATCCAGAGACTTTAACCACGCAATCGCGCCTCGCAACGCTCTATGAGCGCCAGAGCCGCCGCCACGAGGCTGCGGAACTGTTTATGGACGTCCTCGTGGTGAGCGAGCGAGTGCTCGGCGAGAAGCACCCAAGGACGCAGGCGCGGGCTAAGGATGTCCAGCGCTGCGGGGATTCTCCGCGAGAATTGAACGTGGCGATGGTGCCGAATTCGGGGGTGAAGCGGGTGGTGACGGCACTGGGGCAGGGGAAGGCGGGGGTGCAAAAGCTGCCATCGAAGCTGGACACTAAGTTTGGGGACGATATGACGAATTATGCGGTAGGGGGCGAGGGGAAAGAGAGGCTAGGGAGTTGGACGGCGTGAGGAATGGGACAGCACTAGATATTATGAAAGGGTGTTATTGGATAAGTGCCTGACGGCGAAGAAACAACATATTTTATATATGCACAGTAGTAGTTTGCGCGAGTGCTGACACTGCCGTGTTTATATAGGCGTGGAAGCGGGGCTTGAACCGCATAGCGCTGACTTAGACACTATGTTCTTCAACTGCTATCCGAATTAATATATTAAAGCTATTATTACAATAAGAACCCTTCAGACGTGACCCGTGTGCCATGAGAACCCGGTAAAACTCGTGGCAATACGGAATACCTTACCAGCGCCCTGCATGGCGGTCCAGCCCAAATTGCGGTCCTCACACGGTCCCTGGCCTCAAATACTAGTTGTGTGCCAGACCTGACGGAACCCTCCTCTTTTTGGGCGACTAGAATTTACCCCACGACCGCTGTAGGACCCGTATATAACAGTTCTCCAATCAACTCGTATTCCTTCAAGGGCGAATATAACTACTTTAAACACCCGACTTGGATCGACCCTCCCGCGCCCGCGTTGTCACAATCATAAAAATTCCCTTTCAATAGGGAAAGGCAGGTAACGTTGGAAGTGCCAGATATCGGCTCTGACGTGAGTTGCGAGTCGACCGTTGTCACACAGCCTTCAACCCAGGTGATGTCGCTGTAGTACCGCACACCACTAGTCCCCGACCGCCAGAATGCTGTGGGATGATATACGGCCGATAGGCTGGTCTTCCGATACTCCTGGATGCTACAATGTGAGCTTATATGATAGTCAAAATCAATTAGACTAATTTTGTCACGGCCGGTGAAGTCATCGGCGTTGCTACAGTGCTGTGAGCCACGAGTCAATGGCGTAACGGGAGCTGCTGTGGGTTGGGCATTGGTAGTACGCTGGGCTGTAGTGGTGGGTGGCGCGGTAGGCTTCGCTCCAGTTTCATGGGGACAGCTATCGGTACTGGGCTGTAACGTATATCCGCAATTGGTAGTTTCTATTCCCGTTACGTTCACAGTCAGTAAAGGGGCCGCTGTGCCTCCGCAGTTGCAGTAGTCAGCTGAACAAAGTGCATCGGGTCCGACGTCTAACGCTGTCACGTAGGCACACCCTGGGACGCCACACTTTCCTGGAACAGGGGTTGCCGTCTTGCAGACCACTGTTGAGAGCGTCGAAGGCGTGCTTGTTGTGGTGGTGGGTGCTGTCGTTGAAGTAGCCCCTGGCTTGGTAGGAGTGGTATTGGTAGCAATGCCTGATCTAAGTGATGCAGGAATACTGCACGGAGAAACACCTGTTTGCCGAGCCATGATTGCATCCAGTCCCCTCTTAGCTGGTGCTGGTGGAGTCCACTCACAGGCGTCATTGCCTGGGATGACACCACTCCAGATACCTGGAATTCCAGGTTGTCTCTCCCAGGCTTGAGAGATGATCCAGTTCTTAAGCCCGAGAGGTGTTTGGTCAAACTCAATAACTCCAGCTTGACCTAGCCTGAGGAAGTATGCTGCGAGACCCGCCGTTAAGGCCGCACTGTCGGATGTACCCTTGCTAGAGCTAATTCTGGTCAAGAAGTCTGAGGGATCTACCCCATATTGGTTACCATTGGCTACCATCGTATCCTTTCCTGGAGCATAGACGTGTGGGAGGTTCTTGGCAATGTCATAAGAGTAAATCCTATGGCCATTTCCAGCACCACCAGTGTCACCAGTAGTTGCGTCTATCATTACTGCGCCAACTCCGAGCAGTTCTGGCAAAGTAGCGGCTGCTCCATTCTCTGTACTTGCGTAGTTGGCTGGCCAGGCATCAATTCCCTCCTAGTCAGCACTCGTTAGTAAACACTTCCTCAAAGACAAGTTAGGCTATTTGTCACTCACCTTATTCGAATTGCCTGATCCTATAACAGGAAGAATGCCTTTGGAAATAATATTAGCCAGGAGAGCCTGCATGCGGCCTGAAAAGCCAGCTGATTCGTCGACGCCGTTCCGCAAAAAACTGCTGCGCGGGAATGACAGAGACATGGGAAGAACTCCCATAGTGCTTGCAGTTGTCAAATCATCGCAAATTTTGCCAAGACCCTCAATGTAGTCCTCGAAGGTGGCGCCTCCTGCACCACCTCTTCTTGTTGCCCTTCTAGGAACACGGACGAGTATCGGGGCGACCCCCTTGGAGACACCAACAGTTTTGCCCGTTATGAGACTCAACATGGCAGTGCCGTGGGCTTTATGGTCAAAGATTATTTGGTCAGGATCAGTTTGAGAATCGTCTTTAGCTGGGTCGACCATTTGACCCGTATTCCGGTCAAAATCCTGGCCTACAAAAATCCATCGTATGTCCTTACGAACGAAGTCGAACTCCTGAACAAAACCACAGTTAGACTTGTTTCTTCTATACACATCAGAAGCAAAAATACCTACAGAGTGACTTTCTAATGCTCCAGAATCCAGGATGTAAACTGGAATTTGACCTCCGGGTTCAACCGTGTCGTCGAAAAAGTAGTTTCTGGAGTATTCCGATAATGGTATACCTTCTCGTTGTGCTACGAAGACGAGGCTGACTGGTGCGTCGGGCTGCCACGATATGGAGGTTGTCGGATCTGTAGCTATGCCCGCCGTTTTTTGTATATATATTGAAGCAGCCTATTTCGTGAAAATGTGTTAGCAGATAAAACTTTCATTCCATCTCGTTTAATAGATTAGTTCTTACCAATCCAATTAGTTGAGTTGCAGCTGGGATAATCTGAGTATCGGATAAGGGTAGCAACCAAAAGTTTATCCCCATTGTCTGAGTGTTGGACTGGTATATATCCGCGGCAGTAGCATGCTTGAGTAGCTTATTGTAAATATGGCTTGTCTGTTCCGTGTCGCAAGTGTAGTGAAAACGGCTGAGGTTGTTATGGAGGGCAAGGTGACTGAGTTTGTCCCAATAACCACCACTGTTTGGCCGCTGTTGTTAGTGGTGGTGGACCTAACAGTGCTTCCTTCCTGGGTTTGCGTAGGAGTACCTGCCGTGGCAGTAGTGGCTATGGGTATTTGTGTAGGGGCACTAGTATCAGCTCTGGTTGTTTGGCCCGGGATGACGGCCCAAGATATAATGGTAGACTGGCCAACCTGGTATGTAGTAGTTATCGTTTCTATACAAGCGCCAATCTCGTTGCATGTTGTGCCCCCTGGACAGCATCCGTACATGCAGCAAATAGTTCCGTCCCCACAAAGGTTTTTTTGTCCATCTGGCGTGGTACAGCAAGTGTCGCCATAGTCGGCCGAGCCACAACGGTCCTGACACCAGTACTCATTAGAAGCACACTGGCTTGATCGACCCGAGAATAGGGCGTTGGTCCTTCTGGCCACAGATATCGTTACTAGAAGTAGTGCAGTTGGTAACTGAATCCACATGATGGGAAACACAGCACAAATATAAGAACTCCTTATAAGAAACAGGTATGAATTTACGACTGATAAAAGTCTTCTATGTGCAAATAAGTATTCATTGAGTGATAATGCATAATTGTGAGGGGGGTCAGAGGCGCTGATTTATATTCAATATAACTTTCGAATATCACAGATCCAACATCATAGATCCAACATCACAGATCCAGCATCACAAAGTAACAGACAATCGTCGTTCAGTTCAAACATCTCCGATCTCCAACTCTCTCCCCATGCTAAATTATTACCTAGTCGTCCATTGTGGCCCCTAAATTACGGAGATCAATCTAGATTAAGCGTTGATTTGCACACATATGTTTGTTGGGCGGTTAGCTTTCCATATATACAACCAACTGCATGGAAGTTTTGCACAGCGTTATGCTGTTGCACCAATGTCACCATTAGCACAAGCGCCCGCCCGCACACCCGCGGATCGCACGGGCGCCCCCACCACCGCCCCCAATTACTCTATAACTGTTGGAACACCACCGAAACTAACTGTTGGAATGTGAGGCTGCGCAGTTGGGGAAAACAGAATGCAGAAAATAGTTCGTTGGTTGCGATTTCTGATTCCGCTAATAATCCTATGTGCCGCGCTCCCAAGTACCCGTCCTATCCGAAGCCGAAGTAAGCATTTAGAGTGATAAGTGGCAACCTCCAAATTCCAACTTCCCGTCTGCCGCCATCGATTAAAAAATCAGCACGGTTCACATCAAGAATGTACCATAAATGTGCCAAGAACAATGCCACATATTGTTTCAACCGCACCATCTCGCCCTCCACCTTCCATCTTCCATCTTCCATCCATCAAACATCGACAAACATACACCAACAGAATACAAACTTTCACATCAACTAGGCTGCTAGAATGACGCTGGCCCCAACTCACGAGGACATGGTCCGCAAATGGCAACACAGCCACCAAATTTCTAAGTTCACAACACCCGTAATAATAGTTCAAAACCCAGGCTATGACCTGTTTTATACGGTATAAACCCTAACGTCAGCTATCCAGCATCTAGTACTTTTCTCACACTTCGCAGCTCGTCTTTGGATTCTATTATAATCCTAACATGGATCCACAAGAGAACTACGTGGAATGCAGACAATTCTCGATTTATGACAGACTTATTTTTATGGAAATGGAATTTAGTCAACCGACCGATCCAATGTTTGAATTCGGCATACGCAACTGCGAGGCTGTAACTTTCGTTTACCACGTCTCAGACCGACAGAGCTTTCTCGAGCTACCGTCCGTATCCGAGAAAGCGTGTAATGCCATCACGCCACAACCAGTTATCCCGCAATCCGGACAGGGCGCTTTTGGGGCCGGGTTTGCGAGGTGGATTCTGAGGAGGTTGCATTTGAGACATACTGAGGCTCAACCCCCTCCTCCTTTTATGGTGCTTGCTGTCTCAGACATGGACCCTAAATCAACACGGACACGCCAAGTTACTAGCGAGGAAGGAGAGAGTTTCAGTCGCAGTATTGGTGCTATTTTTCTGGAACTCTCTTGCTCCCGGTATTCTGGTATTGACAGTCCTGAGGTTAGAGACGATGCAATGCGCGAGTTATCGAAACGAGTTATCTTAAAAAGAGCCTATGTGGAAAAGTTAGCAAAGGAAGGCAAAGTAGTTAATTTAGCATGAGACTACATATATCACGACCTACAAGCTTCGGCTACCCCCGCAGCACCCGTCAAATGTGGAGCGCCACCTGTGCCGCTCGGACACCTTGGTAGTATATCTCTCCTTCATATGTGACGACAGCAATGCACCAGTAAAATCCGGCTACAAAAACTTTATTCTTTAGTTAAGTTTTACTGTATCCAGCAGACGGTCTAGTTTTGGGATGCAGATGACCGTGCTGTATTAAATGACATCGAGGGCTTTGTCAGCGTAGCTAGGCTAAAATTTGAATGTTCCAGCCACTAATTTATCCCCCCACGTTGCTCCACAGTAAGCGTGGCCGTGGCAGATCCATTGCCGACCTTATATAAGAGGCGGTCAACTGCTTTTACAAAAGGCCGCCCGCCAGCTTACTCAACCGCCACTGCAATACTGAGCATATACCGCAGTTCATATTCACATGCAAATATGCAGAGCGCTACGAGCACACATGTGATGCAAGGAGCATCAGCCGTGCTTGCTCTCGCCGGTCTGCTGTGCTACCTCAGAGACGGGGATTCAACCTCGTCGAATCTGACGGCGAAGGAGATTGAAGCGCAAATTGGGAGCTGGTTTTTAAGCGGGAAGGGATGGGCGCTATTCAGCACGCCGGCGCTACCTCTTGGGCCTGAAATCAGCATACAGCAGGCCGAGAAATTCTGCGGCGTCAATAACCTCCGCCTCACGCGGCACCCCCACGATGGCATGGGAACAAACGGATGGGCCGCGCTCCTGAGCTTTATCCGTCCCGATACCCCCCTCACTGCCCCAGCCACCACCAAAGCTACTACCAGCTTCGACCCCGTGGCCGCCTGGTCGCAAGTCCCACTCGCCCCTCTCTCTCTCCAAGACGGCAAGCTATGCGTCCCCATCTCACGTGCAACGCTCATGACGCTTTTTACACTTACCAATGCACGCTGCATATTTACCTACTCCGACGCCGCCGGCCATCGCGCTGCCTACCCCTCCTACGCCGGTCAGTGGGCTGTTACTTGGCCCATCCGCGAGCAGTGCATTGTCACTTTCGCTCCGCATGACGGGCAGAACGCGTTAAAAGATGTTTATCCGCCGTCATTTCCGGTGCGGGCTGGGAAGTGCGTTGAGATGCTGGCGGGGATCGTGGAGGACGGCAAGGGGTGGAAAGCCGCGTTCCCTGGCAGGGCAAAGAAGCAGGGATCGTGGATGTTGCAAGAGAGGAAGAAGGGATTTCCGGGCGCGCATGGTAGTCGGCATTTGTATAATATGGCGGGGGGGAAGACGGCGGAAGTAGACTTCCTGGCCCTTGCGCCGGCTAGTGACTTCAGTGTCAGCGCGGAAGACCTAAAGCTCGAAGTACAGTGTTCGGCGCCGGGGGTCGACACAGCAAGTATAATCGTGAAAAAACACGAGCAGGAGCTATTGAGGCGGGCGCTGGATTGTCTGCCTTGGACGCATCTGTCGTGGTCGATGCATCGTGGCATGAGGGATATTCTGCTTGCCTATGGGACTGGGGTTATGAATAGCTATCGCGAGGAACTGGCGAGTGCGATTAGCGATACGGTGAGAGATAAGGAGATTGCCTTGGTTGAAGCTGGATGGTCTCCTGAGTTTCTTCGAACATCCATGGCGGACATGGCTTCATCTTCTGTCATGTTTGGACGGGGTAACAGCGGAGATCTGGTGCGTATCGTGGCTGGTCTTGTGGACGTCCTTGTCGACAATTCTGATGGCGGCGAATCCATTAACAAAGACCAGACCTCTTTCTGGAGAAGCTCTGAGAAACCGGCGAAGTTAGATTTAGACGGGATCGTGGCCCTGACGAAATTCTTCGTCCTGGAGTGGTCACAGGAGCTTAACTACCAGCTCTATCATCAGCTACCAGCTACCGTGTATTTATCATAAAAGCAGCGGTATTATGAGAAGTTCTAGGCCCTCATGATTTAACACTTCCAGGCCAAGATTGCCACGATGAATAACCTCGAAACTAACTCATCATCTCAAGACATTCCCTTTCTTGCCACTGCGTACCCCGCACGTCGCCTATCCATCTACAGACTCCACCGAGTCGCAATCGGTTGACACCCATTCTCACAGTCACAGAGGCAAGGCAGACAGCAGTGACCATTGCACGACACCCTCTCTGCCACGTTTGATGACGGGCAGATTTCAAAGCAAGTGCTGCATTATTGGCACAATGATATTTTCTTGAGCGCCACCAGATGCGCATTTAGGCTGTATGTGGCTGACCAAAGCGCGGCCAACAAATGGATGAAGCATACAGTCTGTAATTCAGATATTGCTAAACATCTCATCAATGTGGTGGAATCGCCAGGTCTAGCCAGTGACTGATGGAACATTTGCCAAAATCCTTGCGCAAACGCAAGCTAACATACGGGTAAGCTTTTCTTGGTTGCGTGAGGTTCTTTGATGGGTGGCATAGAGGTTGCGCCGAGTTCCAGTCAGCAACAGCCATCTGGAGACAGCGGCTACACTTGACAGGGACAGGGCGCTTATTTTAATCGGCTGCGCTGTCTTTCACATACCTTGTTCCCCCGCACTTAATAATCGGAAGCATGGGCCATTTTGCTGAGCTAAGGTGTACTTCCGAGAGCAAGCTCGCGTGCTTCATTACTTGATAAAAGCCCTCTATAACTGATAAAATAACGAAATAACATCTGGAGGACCCTCTTCCCGTTCAAAACTGCCCAAGATAAACCAGGGACAGGCTGTTAGTAAGTATTTCTAACTGAAAATCAGCTTTGCCCAAGTATGTCTAAGGGGTGCCTTGTGACAGAAATCCTATGCTCCTGCAGCCAGGGTCATTAAGCAAACTGACAGGCTCATATATCGTCCGGAGATCGGAAAACGGAAAATGGTTAGCTACCGAAGGGCCTATGGGGAATACATCGACGATACACACATCAATATACATACGCCACCAATAGCCAAGGCGGTGCGGGTTTATATTCTCACCCGACAACACTTTAAGGCGTAGATACTCTTACCCTCGGCACAATAGCATACAGCGCCAAAGATCTCGAGAGAACGACGAGGGCGGACTTGAGATGTACCGTATTATCTTGATACTATGAAAATAACGCATTCTAAGAACATCCAGGACCGGACGAGCGTAGGAGAAAAATGTATAAAGAGGGTGTAAAATCTCGAAAATCCTTTCCCTTTACTCTCGAACACCACATATCCAGCCTTCCAGCTCCAACCAAGACAAGCCAGAACAAACATCCAAGCCATGAAGCTTTCAAACGCCCTTACTCTCCCCCTCCTCCCCCTTGCTGCTATCGCCAACCCCGTCCCCGAACCCGATATTGTGAAGGGCGAGGTCGCGAAGGGTGGCTACACTCCTCGTGATATCATCGCCCTCCGCGATGAGGATGCCGAGGAAGTTGGTCTCGTTCCACGCGCCCTCAGGGTCTGCAAGATCGTCAACGTTGTGACAACTGTTAGCTGTCGCTGGAACCCGTGGCACGCAAGGTGGAACGGCAAAGGAAAATCCGCTGTCCGCACAGACTTCAAGCCCAACACGCCCCACGACTTTGACTGTTACGCTGTCGGGGAGTGCATTGGCGGGAACTGGTCAGTATCACCCACCCATGGCGCATGCGCGGGATCTCGAATCGTTGGATGAGATAGCTGACGAAAACTGAAGCACTTGGGACTGGACCCCGAACTGGAGTTGTTATGTTCCAGGATATTACACTGATTCCAAGTGTACCAAGGGTATGTCCCTCTTATCTCTGTTTATATGGTTTGAAGGATACTAACGACGCACAGCCGCCCTCGGACGCTGCCCATGGCCAGATGTACCCAATAGTTCTCCCCCGGCAGGGCTATGGGACTAAACCCAAAACTCACCCAATCTTGGATTTTACAAGGCTTCCATGCTCCAGGCTTACTAACACCAGTATGCGAAGATGCACCTTGAAACCAGGGTCAGGGGTCAGCGGTCGGTGTGGGTGGGTGGGCTTGTTGTGAGAGATGAGTTAGGGCATACGACAATTTATCTTTATACCTCAACTTTTTTTGTCCAGGCTTTATACCGCCGTAGAATACAATTTACGATTACTACGCATAAGCCATTTTTGTCCCATAAAATTATCCAACAGAAATAGTCGGAGTCAACTTTGTTATGATACTCCAGATGCTATCAAAGGTCAGACTTCTGACACTTCTAACTTGATTTTTATTTTCCCGACGTCTACCTTGAATATAATGAATAATTAACTAGGATATTATTGGGCTTATTGGGCTTAGTTTTATATTGCTTAGCATATAATTTGCTTGTATCCTAGCCAGGGCTGTATTTCACTATCAAGGTAGAGCTCCGCCTCAAGCAGCTACACGATACAAGCCCTCAATTTCACCCTCATAATCCCCCGTAGTTAATGATCGCACGATCGTACCCTTACTAGCCCTCTGAAATGGTTTTTCGGGAGTGCCAACAACAATGAAGTCCCGATGAATTCGCGCATGCTCCGGAACAAGTGCATTTGTGCTGTCTAATACAGGCCAAACCTCTTCGATCAGAACATCCGCGGTAATCTTGGGATCCTTTGGTTCAAGCAATATCCCGCACTTTGTATGATCTCGCCCAAATACCAAGGCTCCTTTCAAAGCTGGATGGCCTTGCAATCTTGCTTCGATATGTAGTGGGTTGACTTTTAATGCGTTGCTGAGGACAATTATATCGTCGGCCCTGCCCTCATACTTCCACAAGTGCTCAAAGCCGGGGTCTTTGCATTTGCTTAGCAAGTCCTTTGATCGCCATTCTTCTATGTCAGGAAAGATGGTAAAAACCATGCGCGACCATGAAAAGTTTGGGTCAGGGTGCTTTCGAGACACAACTTCGTATAGGTCAGAATCCGGAGAGATTTGCTCTATCGTCGGTCCTGTGATGGGGTGAAACTCCATGTAGTTCCAATGGGATTTTGGTGGCTCCATCATAAAATAAGGCCCTACCTCAGTGGAGCCGAATATCTGCCAGAGGTGTGCCTTGGTGTTATTGACAATCCAGTCTCCTGTGCTAGTTGCCAATGGACCTGAGATGTGGTGTTAGCAGTGATCTTTAAGTTTTGCTCTTGTCCCCCAGAAATGATCCTTCTCGAGGGCGATTAGGATTTGAAATATATTACGTACCACCTCCCCAGCATACTTGATGCAGAGAACCCAAAAATGGGCTTATCTTGTTTCTATACTCCGAGAATACAGATTCGCATAGGCTAGGAACCATGACCATGCCGTCAAGTTCAATCTTACTGGCAATTTCAACAACCATCTTTCCCGTGATTGGAACATTTGGTGGGCCAGTTACTGCAGTAGCAGGGCAAAAAATTGCATATACGCCGAAGAACATTCCACTTAGATGGAAGAACGGCGTGGATGACAAAAACGGCTTCTTCTTTGTAACCATAGTGTGGCAATTCGGTGACACCCGCCCTGGTATAGGCGGATTGAAGCGGGCATAGTCCGTAAAGGCAAGAGCCTTATTCGTATAGTATATCGGCTTCGGGGCACCTGTCGAGCCTGATGTATGCAGTATCATGGCAAGATCGTCTTTTGCTTCTTCCCAAGTCTTGTTGTATGGGTAAGGTTCAGATGGAGTATTTATCATTTCATCCAGGTCAGGAACTTCTATCACTTTAAGACCTGCGATGAGGCTTTTCAGCTGAGTGGCGTGTTCCTTAACATTACCAGAGTAGAATACCACAGTAGAGTTGGTGGCTTCTAGCAGTGACGATGTGTTTGGAAGGGCATTTCGAGGGCTTGGAAGAAGCAGCGGATGTCCAACCTTTATAGCAGCCAGCTCCATAGCCCAATATCTAAAGTCGTGAATGCCGATATATGCAACTGTGTGAGACAAGCCGGTTTGGGATTCTAGCCAGTGTGCAGTATAGTTCACAGCCTGTGAGAGTTGCAAGGCCGTGTATGAGTTAAGGCCCTCGGAAATATCAATCTTTGCAGCCATTGCCAAAACATGGTGCGGGTCTGTAGATGCAAGGCCATCTAGGACTTGAGGGAGAAGCCTACCACCCACATCGCTCTGACCGTGAGTGACAGAAGAGCTATTCACGGCGGAGGACGAGGAATCCATATTGACTTATATTCTGGAGGAAGCTATAATCGCCTTACGATAAAATAGATCGCGTCTGAAGAGCGTAGGTCATCTTCTTTTATGCTACGTTTGGAGTCAGCTTACAAAACTAGGAGTACGCGTAGGATCGATCCACATGGGTCACCGGCGAAAGTTACCACCGATATAATGGTCGGACCTCTGTATTTCTTCCAAGTCACCCTGTTCTGCCGAACCAGTCGAATATGTTAGTGAGCACTAAAATCTCACAGCTGTACCATGTATTCCTACTGCTTGCAAAAAGATTGTAATTGAATCGTAAAAGGCATGCCCCTCACGTAAGATATCCAGAGCATACTCCGTAGGAGGTTACAGAAGATCCGTCCGGCCAAGGCGAGCACAAGAGATCCGTCTGATTAAGGCGAACACAAGAGATACTAGTGTCTTGGAAAGCTCTAATCCTTGCCGTAGTGAAACGTTCTATCATAGCTTTGCGGCGAAAAAAATATTCCGCAACTATAATTCGTCAGCGGCTACAACTACAGATATCGACGGGAATTCCAATGGATCAGCAATATAGCCTGTGATGTCATGATGTCGCCTCGGCTTGGTCAAGCGGAGCGTATTGAATGCTGCTTGATGCCAACATGACCTCGATGAATGCTGAGCGTCGCTTACAGCTTTTAAAATTCTCTGATGTGTGGATGGCCTGGGGTATTGGTGGTTGGAACGAGGGCGTTGCGGGTCCCTAGGTGATAATTATAGTGTGGCTATTCCTTCACTGGCGGTTCCGACGCTACCGAAAGCCGGCGAGGGATGCCATGATACTTTTCACCTAGTAGTCGGGGGACTACCAAGAAGCTTCGTGACGCTGTTCATGAGGTCATATCGAGATATTGCTCCCGGAACCTTAACCTAAGCTCGGCCTCTCGATTTGCCTTCTGCCTCGTGAGTGAGAATCCGTACCGTTGGGTATCCTCCCACTTGCACACAGCGTAGTGTAAACTGCTATGGAGATTCCGGCCTGTTAGACACAAAATCATGTTTGGCATTATATAAATGTAGACCTCTAGTTCCAAATCCAAACTCCCCCCTTCCGGTTATCCCAGTTGTCCTTATATACCGCTTTACATTCCGTCGCCATACACGCACCCCCCTACTAAATCTGTCCGGACAACTCATGCTTCGCCCTCGAATCCAACTCAACCACATACCGGCTATCCATCTCCGCCGGCACCATCCCCGCGGGATAAAACGCACCCTTCCCATCCCCCACTCCCGCGACTGTTTTCCTCTGCTTCCTCAACACCATCCCCAGCGCAATCAAACTCGCCACCAAGCCCGCGCCTAGCACCGCCCCCACGGATGCTCCCACAACTGTACTGTTATCCTTCGGACACTCCTCCGTCGTCGCGCCACTCACGGCTGTCGTCTGCCCCGCGGCGTCCAACTTGACCGTCTTCGTCTCCGTCTCCGTAACTACCGCAGCAGTGCCCGTCTTCGTTGACCCGCCCGCAACCGTCCGCGTGACCGCCTCCACGAGCGGTAGGACGTCGCGCGGGTTCAGCTTGATGTGTGTCAGGGAGCAGCATTTGTCGCCGTCGGGGCTGCAGCACCAGTTCGCGTCTTCGCAGGTGTGGAGGTTGTATGTGAGTGCGCCCGTGTCTAGTATCAATCGTTAGTCCTTGCCGCCCCAAAAACATCACACATCCCCAACCTCGCCTCAGCAACAACTCTCATGGGAAGAGTACTCACTTTCACAGTACCTCTGACACGCCACATCCTTCCCTGTCGGATCCGTACAACCGTACGCAACCAACAAGTCCGCAATAGTGCCCCCATCCTGACTATAGCACAACCCCCCTCCCACGCAGATATCCGGCGGCGACTTGCCCAAGTTACAGCACGCGACGTGGCTTCCGGCGGGCAAATCCGCATTACACGGTTGGATATCCGTGCTCTGTAGCTCGCCATTCACGCCGTAGCATTTCTGCTCTTGCGCCGTTGTCGAGCCGACGAGGAGGGCGAGGAGGAGGCTCGGGACGAGCGTGCGGAGGTGTCGGCAGTGCATTGCGAGTTCGGTGCGACGATAGAATAGCGGGCGACGTGGATCGGATACTGACGACGAGGAGGGCGACGCAGAGGGGATATAGAAGGATCACGACAACGGGCTAGACATGTCGCTCCAGCTCCAGCCGCAGAACACGAGCTATTTCAAGCCATTTCAAGCCACCAGGGGGGGATTTGCTCGCATTCCCAATGGGGAATATGTGAAGGATTGGATAGGCGAGGCTGAAGCCTCAGGTGCATAAACGGTGGGCCATGGCGAATTAGAGGTTATAGATACAGGGGTGGGGTAATCCTTTAGCTGGACTGTGCGGAGTTAATGGAGATGTCAGTGGTCGTGATAGGTGAGAGTGGGGTTGTAATTCCACTGCGTTGAGAGGAAAGGTGGATGCACCTGAACCGTGCGGGTAGGGCGACCGATCCGTTCCGTGGCGCAGGGGAAGTTGATTTGTAAAGGTGGATGTTTTGCTATTTTGATATTTACTAGATGGCATCGCTAGCATCATTAAACAGACATAGGAATAGATAGTCGGGAAGTGAGCGAGAGCGTGACGTAGAGGTAGAAGGTTTGATATGCCATTGCGATCAATAAATGCTATGCGATGGACGCGCTATGCGATATGCGATAATCGTGGTCGGAAGCAAGTTGCGCGCACTCGCTTAAAAGTGGAAGCAAGTTGCGCGCACTCAAATTGCGACCGTAAGTACCCAATCATAGTAATTTATATG
>LMYD01003069.1:0-23701 GCA_001630595.1 Pseudogymnoascus sp. BL308 | reverse complement strand
CATATCCCTCCGCGCCGATCGCCCCTTTCCCCAGCGGTCTCCTCCCCAACAGCACAACCCCACCGCCAATCCGCTAACCCCCTCTGCCACCCATCCCGCCGCCAGCGACACAGCGACCGTCCCCGCCGCGGCCGTCCTGCTGTGTTCTGTTCGTCTGTCCGACGCTCTGCAGAACTGGAACGGATACACCCACCACCGCACCACCACCGCACCACCACGCACCCACTGAGATCGATCGAAGGGGTCCGGAGAAAACAAGACAGCGAACGGGTCGACGAGGCAGATCACCGAGAGATGCGAGGACGCTGTTTGGATGGAGAAGCCACTTCTTGAGCGAAGCTTATCCGTCTCTCCTCTCTTCTTGCTCTTCTGCTTCTTCTTGTGATCTATTCTCGCCTGCTTGCTTGCTTGATTGATTGATTCTCTCTTTTTGCTTGGCTTGACGTCTGCGAGGCCTTGCCATTGAGTTTACATCCCTTCCTGCGTCCGAGGTGCGAGCGCCTTGAATCTTTCGAATTGTCACCACCGGCCGCGCGAGTCCATTGACTCCAGATCTTCCTTCACACGACCAATATCCCATCTCGAAACTCCATCACAACCCACCCGCCAAGCTCACCTCACCCACCTACCTCACACCCTCAACCCACGACAACACCCCCCGCACAACCGCCGAAATGCATAAATCAAAACACCGCGCCTCAACCTCCACAACCATGGACCTCGTCTCCCTCGACGGCCGCTCCAAGTCCTCGCGGCCCCCCTCCGAAACAGACGGCAGCGGCGACGGCAGCGGGAGCGGCAGTGCAAAGGCCGAGGAGGGCAACGCGGCGGAGCACACGGTGCATGAGAGGAGATCGCAGATGGGGGAGGGCGCGCAGTCGCCGGCGTTTAGGGAGAGGGCTGGGGAGGCGGCGTTGAGGCCGTTGGAGGGGTGGAGGTTAGGTGGTGTTACGACTGCGTGAGTACTTTTCCGAGTAGAGCTCTTTATGGTGCGGGTTTTGGGGGCAGAGAAAATAATTGGGGTGGAGGGCAGATAGAGCTATGGTGGATCTGGTGATAATGAAGGATAACGGCTAATGACGTGACGGACAGATTATTGCTTGGCCTTTTCCTCGCGACGCTCGAGACGTCCATTACGGCTACGGCGCTGGTATCTATTGGGGAGGATTTCACAGCTACGACTACTGTATGTTCTCTCGACACTCCTACGAACTGACAGTTATAGCTAACTCGTTCGACAGACCACCTGGGTAGTAATATCCTACCTCCTCTCCTACATGGGCTTCGCCGTAATCTTCGCCCGCATCTCCGACGGCATCGGCCGCAAAGGCGCCAGCATCCTCGCCTGGGTCCTCTTCGCCGCCTTCTCCCTCGGCTCAGGCCTCGCCACAAACATCAACCAGCTCATCGCCTTCCGCACCCTCCAGGGCATTGGCGGCTCAGGCCTCTTCTCCCTCTCCATGATCGTCCTCCCGCAAATCACCCCCGTCAAGCTCTGGGCCCTCATGTCCTCCCTCGTCGGCATGTCCTTTGCTTTCTCCTACGTCCTTGGTCCCATCCTTGGAGGTGTGATTACGCACAACTCGACGTGGCGCTGGATCTACCTCTTCAATGCCCCCGCGGCCGTCTTGGGCGTAGGCCTCATCCTCATCGCCTGGCCCGCACAAGCAGACCGCAAAAACCGCCTCTCCACCTCCCTCGCCCAGATGGACGTCCTCGGCGCCCTCCTCCTCCTCATCGCCTCCGTCCTCCTCGTCTTCGCGCTGCAACAAGCAGGGTCCCAGGAATACGCGTGGAGCAGCCCCGTCATCGTGGCGACGCTCGTCGTAGCGGCGGTCTCGTGGGTGGCCTTTATTGTGTGGATTGCGTGGCTGGAGAGCGGGAAGAGCGGGTTGAGGGTTAAGGCGATTTTCCCGCTGTCGATTGCCCTAAAGAGGCCGACGGGGCCAGGGATACTATCTAGTTTGATTGTGGGGTTTCCCTTCTTTATGATTCTGATTAACCTCCCGATTCGCTTTCAGGTCGTGAATAACGACAGTAGCGTTATGGCGGGGATCCACACACTCCCATTTCTGGGAGGTGTTGCGCTGGGTACTACACTCGGAGGCGGGATCGCTACGAGAAAGAACCTCACGGCGCATGCACTCATCTTCGCTACTGCCCTGACTTGTCTCGGCTCGGGACTCCTGTCCACCACCGAGGATGGCCTCCGCATCCCGCACGCGCAGTACGGGTACCAAGTCATTCTCGGCACGGGGTTCGGGTTGGCCTTTACAAGCATCACCATGATGATGGCGCTTGCCCACGACTTCGACACCGTCGGTACGTAACTTCTTCTTCCCCTTTCCCCTGAGTTTGAAAGAAGAACCAAACTAACACCACCCTTAGCGGCCGCCCAAGGCGCTGTAGGCCAATCCCGCGTCCTCGGCGGCTCCATCTCCCTCGCCATCGGCACCATAATCCTGAACCGGCACCTCTCCCTCCTCCTCTCGCACCCCACCGCCGCGCTCTCCACGCTGCAGCTCGCCGCCCTCCGCGCCTCCCTCGCCGTCCTACCGACGTTTGACGAAGGGCAGCAGGAGGCCGTCAGAGCAGCGTATGCGAGCGCGTTTAGGGAGCAGATGAGGGTTTGTGCGTTTGTGCTTGTGGGGGGGGTGGTGGTCACGGGGATGACGTGGCAGAGGGTGCCGAGGAGTGTGGAGGAGAGTCGGGAGAGGCAGGAACGGTTGGCGGAGATGCAGAGGGGGGGGATGAGGGATGATGCTGCTTAGGCGGTGTTTTCTTTTTGGCCTTCGTCTCCGTATCTGTTTTTTCTGTTCTGCATATGGTGTGGGGTGTAGGTGGTGATGGTTGCATTTTTCCTTCCGGCAGGGGCCGAGTACATCTAGCGACATGTTTTTTGTCTATTCCGTTTTTTCTCACCATCATCTTCACCATCATCATCACCACAGTTATCACCACCACACATCACATCACCACACATATCACATCACATCATCACACACATCATTTTCATTTTCCGGCGTATCGGCACGGTGTTCCACGGGGTTCGGTTCACGGCGGGGGTATCAACAAATTTGGGCTTCTATTTGGATTTTGGGTCAGGTCGGGTCGGGTTGGGTCCGGGACGGGGTCTCGGGGCAGGGGGTTGGGTTAGGGGATTCAAGTGTGTATTGCATGTGGCTTTTTGTTTATCTAGCATCATCAGTCAGTCTTCTTTTTGTGTAGCTGAGGACGGGGGGCGGAGGAGGGGAAGGGGAGGGGATGAGGAGAGGAAACCACTTTTTATGTGGTGAGGGGGTGAGGGGGGTTTTTGTATATGATTGAGTGGGGGATGGAATATAAATGTCTGTTTTTTTTATATGAAGTCTTTTTTTTTGAGAAGGGGGCGGTGAGTGTGAGGTTGGCCGAGGCAGGTGGGGTGGAGGGTTTATGAATTATGATCTTAAAAAAACTATTGATATCATATCAGTAGTCGCAATGACATACTACTTGGTGCAAAATCAGAAGCGCTCTGCCTGTGCAACAGTGTGAGTTGGTTACCTTGTAATAATGCCATAGGGGGACGGGACACTTCGAGAGTGGGTGTGGAGTGGCCGGAGCGGGTAGACGGTATCAGTATATAAACCACCATCGCATCCACCACGAGAACCGCAGGATACAATACATTTCCCAGATCCACAACACGTCGGAGCAGCTTGTCTTCAACACCCCGTCGCGGTTAAAATACCGTCTCTCTCTCTACCAACCTACCAACTCCTCCGCACGCACCCCCTTTTCTCGTCGTCATCGCCCATTCTTGCCGTCACCACCCATTCTCGTCACCGCCCCCCTCCTCCTCCCACCCCCATCCTCACCAACACAACCCCCCTTTCCGTACGAGACCGCACACGAACTCCTTAATTCTACCCTCACGGTCAACCCTCCTAACCCCCCACTTCACCGCCACCTTGCGAAGGTGTTTGTGAAGTTGTAAAGGGTTGGTGGGTTGCCATCACGGTGTGGGGGTAGTTCTATAGGTTGTGAGCTGGAACTGAGGGGGAGGAGCGGGGGACTTGGTCTGGCGGGTGGCTTGGTTGGGGGGTCTTCGTGGTTCTGGTAAGGGTGACGGTGACGGGGTGTAGAAGATAGGTGATGTGGTGTAGTCGTGAGGTGGAATACGGCTCTGTGCTGGGTTTGGTGGTTTCTTTGTCTGGAGGGGTGGCAGGGGAGGGAAGTCTGGGAGTTTGTATGTGCAGGCATGGTGACGAAGTTAGCAGGGCCTACTCCACGATCTTCATCCTCACTGAGGCAGGTGGGACAGTGTCAGACTAGGAAAGAGGTTATGACAAGGAAGAGTGAGATATAAATGATCATAGAGTGGACGATGGATGTGGTGCTGGTGCTGGTGCTGATGCGAGTGCTAACTGGGGTTGGCTCTCTTCAGCGACGGTAGGTCTATGAGTGGAGTGGGGGGCCGGGGGGGGTATGTTGTATGGCTTCGATGGAGGGGTTGATGAGCGGTTGTTGATGTGGATGTGAGACCAGCTCTTGGAGTAGTTATGGATGAAGTACGGTATCGGCCCTGGCTCTGATCACTTGATCGCGGTGCCGGTGTGGTGATGTGGCTTGGGTTGGGTATAAAGGGGCACACGAGATTTCGGAAACAACTTCAATCGCCCAGACTAGGCTGAGGAAAAGATTGAGGGAGGCCTACGTTAGGCTTCCATGGAGACAACAAAGCTTCGGTCAGACATAAAGCAGACCTAGGAGAGATGTGCGTGGGTTACAAACGAAGCAAAGAAAGACATGGTCGATGTTGAGCACGAGTGAGGAGCACGAGTGTAAACCCCAGTTTCAAGTACGTACGACTGAGGAAACACCAGGTGTTGAGGCTTGTAACTCCCGTCACTGTCAGACATTACTCACCAGCCTTTTCTTCTCGTCGTTTACCCCTCCTGTCACCGCATACCACCACCACCGTCGGCATTTCTCGCCGCCGCTGCCCCTTTCTGACTTCAAAACCTGGCCATGGAGGCTACCAACCACAGTCGAAAGACGATCCATGCTGTCGTCGTGCCCGCAGGCCCACCATGGAATACTCCGACGACTTCTAGTCCGTGTATTCGGAATTGGTGAGGTATTGCGGTGCCGTTTACTTTATTGGCGATGATCGCTTATATACAGAGGGGATCATCTTCGATTGGGGTCGAATGTGATAGCGGGGATCGGTTTGGTTCGGGAAGTGAGCTGTTGGGATAACGAATCGAGGTTTTCATTTTGCATTGAATTTTATCATCTTTTCTGTTTCTCAACCTTGGTCACAAGGTCACAATAGCTATGATATTCTTGTAGATTTTAATTTTAGATTTCTCACCTATCTTCATACACAAGCTTTGCCGTAACCAGAAATTGTGGCGCTGTATTCTGATACTGTCAGCCTTGTGTCCGATACTATGACATTCTTCAAGGTTAATAAAACAGATGTGCGGCTGCTTTGAGGTAAATTGGGGTTTTTGAAAGAACATGGGACAGGGCGGTATTCTAAAAAGATAAAACGAAACAAGAGGCGCTCGAAAGATGACCATCAGGTATGAGCAACAAGGCACCTCCATCATCGTGGGACATGTGGGAACAGCATAATAAGGTTAGCTGAAAGTCATAAACTCACGAGTATTCACGCGCTACAACGTTGTATATTTTGTTTTCTTTGACGCTGTCGGACCTCTGCTGTTGAACCCCTGTCGCTGTAAAACAAATGTTGCTGTCGAACCTCCTTAGTTGTCACCGTAGCATACCCTCCAAGTTTGTCGCTGCATGTGCCTCTTTGTCGGCCTTGGTGCTGAACACTAGAACTATGTCCCAAAGAAGTGGATCAAATGGCTCGTGTGTCAGTATAGGGAGACGGGCCTAGGATGGTTTCATAGGGGTAAGGACTTGGCAACTCCAACAAGAAGCGCAGTAGGCCTTGATATCTTGCCCACGAGTTGGTCAGTAAAATTGCCCGAAGGCACTCTGAAGACATCTATATTTTGGGATCTTCTTGAGTGGTCCCACTCGCGAGCATGCGGGTACCCTCGATGGGGTTGAGCCTCCATATAGAGAGATTAGATGGCGAAAGGTGCCTTCAGAGTCAGGATTAACATTGCATGAGCAGTCTCCGCGAATACTACAGTATTTTATGAGTGAAATAGCTCATTCTAAATAAAAAGCGATATAAGTGTAAAACATATTTCCAATAATCCATCACACTGCATCAACCGATTACCCCTTTTTTCCGCCACCACATCATCATCCCCAACCACAATTTAAAACTTAATCGGGTTAGGCATCACCTGCGACTTCTTCTTGCTCTTCTGCAAGATAAGATGATCAAACGAAGGCGACCACTCCACACGAGGGGTGAACGGCTCGAAATCCCACAAGTACCCAAGCGTCCTCAAGATCGAAGTGGCACTGTACGTCACAGTCTCGCCCTCGCTGTTAACACCAAGCTTCTCAACATACCCCTCCGCGACCCAAGGGGAGATGATCCACGTCGGCAGACGGCCTCCAAGACGGTCAAACTCGAAAGTGTACTCATCCTTATCAGGGGTAGCAACGGTGTACGTGAGGTTGTCCGGGCGAGGCGCAAGCGGTGGCGCCACGTGGTCATGGAAGCCTCCAGTCTCGTCAAAGGTGACGATGAAGAGGGTGTTCTCCCACTGTGGGCCGTTGCGGATGGCGTCGTACATCTGCTTGAGGAGGACCTCGCCGTCGGAGACGAGACCAGTGGGGTGCATGGAGTTGGTACCAACGCCGCAGCACGTTGGGTTGACGTAGGTGAATTGCGGGAGGCGGCCGAGGTAGGCGTCCTGGTAGAACTCGTTGAGGGACTTCATGTTCTTCTTGGAGTCGCCGCTGGCGACGGTCGAGGCGAAGTACATGGCGTCACCGGTGCCGGCGGAAGTTGCGTAGTTCTTCCAGGTGATATTCTGCGAGGACAGCTGCTCAAAGATGGAGTGCTGGGTTAAAGCGCTCTTGCCGAAGTCGGCATCGTTGGTTCCGTGGCCGGCGGAGGTTCCGGAGACGATGTAGGCCCTGTTGGGGTTGGTTGGCTGGGACGATGGTTAATATATGGAAAGCTTCTTCTGGGGTAAATCACTTACGCCGGGGTGGCCAGAGTGCCAGTTGTTGAACGTAACAAACTCTTTGGTGAAACCAGTGATGACAGGAACTTGCTCCTCAGTGTAGTAGTTCATGACCTGGTTAGCAAGGACCTCCTGGTCTTGTTTGGCAGAGTACAGACGGAGCTGCTCATGGACGAAGCCGTTCATCGTAGGCTTAAGCTTCTTCGACTGGATGAGAGTGTTATTTGGCAGGAAGGTGCCATAGAACTCAATGTTGTTTCCTGGGACACCGTGATCGGGGTCATTCAGGATAGAATCATAGTCCTTGGGCTCACTGCATGCCTTGCCCTTGGATGAGTCCGTAAGGTTGTAAGGGTTGCAGTATGGCCCACTGTTGACGGGGTTCTCAAGACCCTTAGTCTTCTGCCCACCAAGGAGGTTGTCGAGTGAACGATTCTCCATGGTTATGAGGACGACATTCTTGATCTTGTCCTTGAGGTTGCGGATAGAGGCATCCGAACCCGCCTGGTTGCCTTTGGGGGCAGCCTCAATGGTGGCAGCAAAGGCAATGAGCCCAAAAATAGCAGCGCTGACCTTCATCTTGCAGAATTTTGAGATGTAATTTCTGGAGTAATAGAGTAGATGCCTTGAGAGGATTGTTTCCAAGTCGTCGAGGATTCTTCCCACTTTATATAGTTATCCTCAGCAGCGATTGTTCCATGGATTTTCCTCAACAGCGATTGCTCCATGGGTCCATGTCCTGTAGCCCATATTCTTCCAGGCACTTGTATGCATCTATGCTTGAGCTTACTTCCAGAAGCTCCGAGTTTGATGATCCCTATCAACTTCTGGTGATCGCCGCAGTGTCAGGTAACATCTCTTTCCCAAGCGTCAGAACGTGGCTCTGTATGCTCACGCTGATTGTCTCCAATCCAGGAACTGCCCTGAACCCCGCGCGGCCGTAGAATATTTCGACATTCCGACATGAGGGGTTATCCCCCCCATGAGAACTGCAGCACCTACATACGATCGGCACGAGCGCCGAGGAAATGTGATAATTCGTCAATGTTGAGGTTGGGGATAGTATTCACCCCCACGTGGAGCTGCGACATAGCTATATCCAGTATATAAGATAGTAGATCATTATATACACAATTGCTTAGCAGATTGTGGCGTTTGCTTCAATTCTGTGCGTTCTGCCAATGACGACTTTGACGTTGCCAATCATCGCCAGAGAGCGAATCCCTTGGCCCACGTTCCTCCCCTCCTCGGTTGGTTGTGCCTGCGCTATAGAATAAGCAAACTAAGCAATCAGCCCTGCATAAACCCCACTGCGGCTACAACATCACAATACGATGTGGGATATTCTTCAAAGTGAACAATAATTAAATAACGTAAATTTACGGAGGTCAAGCTCCTTAAATTGTTATTACTACACTATGTCGCCGAAAGTAACTATGTCGCCGAAGGGATGTGCACAGGGTACGAGCGTGACGCCATAGTAAACTGGCGAATATAGCCGTAAAATACGTGGTAAGTGCACATACATATCTTACGCACTTACTTTCCATGGTATAGTGCATACTATCTTCTAATACATGGCGGTGTGAGTGGATGAGAGTGGAGGACAGTGTTGACGTATCGCTTTCGACTCCGGTCTCTGTAACAAACCCAGATATGCGAACGAGTCTTTAAATGGCTTTCTAGAAGAGGAACGTGTTAAGAACGGCGACTCAATTATCATCATATTTCTTACGCGTGCATTCAGACACCAATTCACCAAAGGATTAACAGGGTGCTAGCTAGGTATATGGCAGTACGAATATGGAGGACCTCGTAGCAGCACAACAGCACGACGGCAAGAAGAAAGCGGCAACAGCAGCAGCCAGCAACAACAGGGTCTAGTGGTAGTAACAACAAAGTGATCTAGCAGTCAACGAAGTCAAGGTATCCACCCTACCAAGATCAAAAAACCCGCTTCGCCATATCTTTATTGTCTTATTATTTTATTCGTTACTCTGTGTTGTAGTATGAATATGCCAGACACCCACACATACCGCAGTGTGGAGTTGGGGATGTAGCTGGGCCCAACCAACAAAATGCGTGTAGTGACTTCTAAACTGCATTGCATATGCATCTCCGGGCGTCTTCACAGCCCGGTATCTATTTAGGCTGGTTGAGTTCTGTGTCAGTGCGCGTAAATAGGAATCTCTTTGGCTATTAACCCATACATCAGCACAAATCAGGTCGTGCATCACATGCACCCAGCAAGCGTTTGGTACTTCATAGCCCTACATATTGATTGTTGGATAGGAAGTAAAATACTTAGATATTATCCCCCAAGGGCCTTCATTCCTTTATATCTATGAGTGACTGCTATTTGTTGGTAGTTTACAGGTTTTGGACACCACTTGATATTCGTTCTAGGATAATAAAAATACAACTCGACAAATAAAGATCACTATTTAAATAAATATATTAATCGTCTATTAATTCTGATTTTATTAACACATTGAGCTGCTTAAAAAACTCCCAAGTTTAATATATAAGCAGCTATCGTGGGTTGTTGACTCCAAATTATTGATCTTGACTATAGGCTGTTAAAATGATCTCAGTTCTCACTCAGTTCCTTGAATTCAAGCTCGCCTTGAGAAACCGAGTCACGTGGTGGGCCAGCTCCACTAGCGCGTCCCACCTTTCGCGTATGCCAGGGTAGCAGCGACCAAAACAAACCGGGCCTCAGCACCCTTCAACATTGACAAAACAGCATTATACTCGACGAAAAACGACTATCAACAATCGACAATAGCTCGAAATCACTGCGATGCTGTGACGCTACGATTCTACAGCTTTACGATTCGAAAATCCGCACGCGCGTCGAGAAATAGAGCTCATATTACCTTTGTTTACATCCCCTCAAGATGGCGACGGGACGCTTAACTACGAGACTTCAGGTCGGTTCAGCAGCATGGGTGGCGGAGGAGAGGTCATCTGCGATGCAGATTGCGGATGCCGAAGTGGAGGAGTTTACCTTCTCTGCGCGTAACGAGCTGGACTGGTTGAATGAGCACATGGCGGAGATATTCAACGAGAATCAGATGTAGGTTGACGTGGCTTTTGCGCCGGCAGTTCAGTTGCTAACGCGAACGTAGGAATGTCACAGAGATGTTTAAGACGCCTGGAAAATTACGTGGCAAAACGCCGCGAACTGCGAGGAAGCGGAATCCCTTGGAAGTGAGAGCGGTGAGTAATGATGCCTCGTGGGATATTGGGCTTGACTGACTGTTGTAGCCTCTTTCCGACATCTTCTCGGCATCACCGCGACAAAATGGAAATGGAAGTCCCTTGCGACAGGTTTACAATGAGCGCCAAACTCCCAAATTCAAGGTCGCAGAAGACGCGCCAGCAGCTCCCCAAGCCAACTTCGCAGTGCCGCCAAAGCCAGCACGGGCAGGCAACAACATATTCCAGGATTCGGGTTACCATGGCAGCCAATCTACTCAGGCTGCCTCTATGGTGTTTGAGGAGTCTCAAGAGGCAACGCAACCATTTACACAGCCATGGAGTCCATCGAGGACACCCGCCAAAGCGAACCTCCTTTCGGTAGTGGATGATGTGCAATCAGAGGAACGACGAACAACCGAAGGCTCATACGAATCTGCAAAGGAAGAGCAGACTATGCAGGTGGTGGTGGAAAAAGCCGCCGCCAACACCGCCCCGGCCCCAACAAAACCCATAGAGATGAATTTCGACTCGCCCGAGCAGGCTCGACCCGCATCTCCTCAACCGAAGTCCCCAGTCACGGCGGCGCCCGCTCTCGCTCCAGAAGAAAAGGAGCTTCCACCGTTGCCTGGGACTGAAGTGAAAGAAACCGAAGTATTTGACGAGGCTGCGACACCATCGGATGGCTCGAGCCCAGTCAGGCAAATTGTCCGCAAGAGCAGTCTTAGTTTTGCCGCGCTGCCGGCACGAGAGCCATTGACAACAAAAAAGAGCATTGGCAACCGCCCGAGTCATTTAGAGCAAAACCGAACGAGCTATTATGGACGAGGCAACGATGACAGAGGCTTCGAGGACCTAGGTGGAGATGACGATGAGATGGATATGGACACTGTTGAGCCTGCGGCAGAGCCTGCCTCGAAGGCAGCACAGGCCTTCAATAAGACATACACTCAGCGTCTACAAGATCAAATCAGCATGCTGGGTCAATCAAAACCGAATGCACCTAGACCATCGAAGTCGATTCCTAACATTGCCGCAATGGCTGCTCAACAGCAAGAGCCCCGCCCTGTAGCATCCCCAAGCCGAACTGAACGCGCTTTCAACGCACCTGGAGCGTTCCCGGAGGATGAGGATTCTTGGATTGGGCCGCCAACCACAGCTGCCCCATCGAAGTCGTTCAGCCCGAGACCTGCATTGACGAAGAGCTATACGACAGAAGTGATGGAAGATATTCGCGGAAAAGAGAGCATTGGTGGCCATGAATTCAACGTCCCAAAACAGCGCGAAATACGCCAGCCTTCCCCATTACGAGAAGTTGCGCAGCATCGTCCGAATGGTCTTTTCGGCCACGCAAAGTCCCAATCTACGTCTGTTATCCGATCTCCAAACAAGGCACACGACGATAATGAACTTCTCAAGAAGACCATTTCGGTTTCGAACCCGAACCCTGGCAGCGAACAATCACCCCCTAAGTCGCCTACGAGAAGTTATCGCGAGAGTCCATTGAAGGCAGCCAAAGACAAGCTTTCGTCTATTTTGAAGACCTCCAAGGGACTCTTTGCAAGCAGCGCTGCAGCCAGTGCAGATGCTATGGCGTCAACACTATCACCACCACCTGGACGAATGAACTACCAAGCGTCACAGTCAATGGCTGACCTTATGGAATCAACACACGCACCTTCTATTTACCCGACGCTCAAGACGCAGCCGAGTAGCCAGAGCCTGATCCCAGAGAGCCCGTCTAAAAAGGCTACTATACGCAAGGCGAAGGAGAAGGAAGTGAGAGACGCTGAAGTCATGGTACAGCAGCTGAATAAGCTGGATAGAGAACGCGAAAAGGAAGCTGAGAAGGCCCGAATTTTTACACAGCAAGAACGCGAAAGAGTCGCTGCGATGGAACGCAAGGTTGCCGCACAGAAGGAACAGAAGGAGCAGGAGAGAAGGGCCGCCGCTCAAAAGGAGGAAGAGAGGAGGGCTGCTGCCCAGAAGGAGGAGGATCGACGAATTGCAGCACAGCAAGAGCAGGATAGGCTGGCTGCCATTCAGAAGGAGGAAGAGAGAAAGGCTTTGGAACTTGAGGCTCTGGCTCGCGAGGCACCTGCACCCCGCGCTACAAGGACGAGCCCGCGAAAGACAAAGGCACAGCTTGAAGCAGAAGGCAAGGCTGCGGCCGCTGCTGCAGAGTGTGCGGATGAAAATGTCGAGATGACGGAAGCTTCGTCGATACCTCAATCGCTCAGTCGTTCTCAAATTGGAAGGCCAAAGGATCCTGTCAAACGTCCTTTAAGACCTACCGCCAAGCAACCACCTACGAATTCTCGTGGTGCGCCGGTTGTCATCCGGGTTAATACCGGATCTCGGCCGTTCCAACCATCCAATGCGGCATTGGCTGCTTCTCTTGGAGACTCGCTGCCTCCGGCTGCTCCCCAACCTGTTGCTGGACCATCCAGAGCCAAGCAACCTGTTAGAGGTCTTCATCCAAAGGCATCCGTTGATAGCTTAAAGAGCGTTTCGTCATCGACGACAACGAAAGTCAAGGCTTTGGAAGCCGCTGCCCGAAAGAGGGAGCAGGATGAGCGAGAAGCGCAGCGAAAGCGTGATGCCAAAGCTGAGCTCACAAGTCAGCTTGAATCAAAGCGCAATGCTCAGCGTGCTTTGGAGAAGAAGCAGGAATTGGAAAAGGCAAAACTCAACAGACCTCCTCCGCCACCTGCGCGGCCAAACCCGCATGCTGAACGAGATAAGCCGCTTCCTGCCACCCATCGTGCGGAGCCTGAGCCAGTTCATCGCATGAACCCGAGGCCCCAAGAAGAGAGCAGAATGAACACTCTCCAGAATACTACAAAGGCCCCGCCGAAGCGCCCAATGCCTGCCGACGAAGCTCAATCTCGACCAACGATGCAGCGGAACGGACCATCGTATCACCAAAATGATTCGAAGCGACGCAAGACTGAGGACGAGTTCCTTGATGATGCCATGGAGACTCAACCTAGAGGAGCAATGGCTCCTCCAATTAGACAGTCGACCATTCGTCAAAAGGTATGTAACTTAACGAAACCTCTCCAGACCAAGCTAACCAAATTTCAGGATGTCCCAATGAAATCTCTCTTCCCAACCGGCTACTCCACCGCACCATCTCACAACACTGTCCACAACGCACCACACGCAATCCCCCAGCACATGCAATCCAAGCCTACCCGCCCAATGGACATGACACAAACCTCCAAGGCACCAATTAACTTTGCACCCAACCCCGCTCACAAGACCCCCGCGCGTCCTCTTGGTCCCGGTCATCCCAATGGCAAGTCGACCTCGAAGCCTTCGGCCAAGTCATCTCCACGATACATGAACGGCGAGAACATCGATCTACCTGAGATCCACACGGACTCTGAAGATGAGGATTCGGATGCAGGCGGCGACTTCGCGGTCCCCGACTGGGCGAACAGCCCTAACCTTGCGGCGGGCATCATGGCGCAGGAGGGCTGTGACCCGACAAGTGTGTTTGGGCCACCCAGCGAGTTGAAGATGGAAGAGGTCTTCAGGAATAAAGAGCGCTGGGGGAAGTTTAGGCAGAGAACGAGCAGTGCCAACTGGAGTGGAACTGATAGGCTGACGGAAGAGGAGATCCAACGTGATTTGGTTGCGAGGGAGAGGCTGAGGAGAGAGGGCGGATGGACCTATGGGATGAGCTGAGTAGTTGAAGCGGTTGAACATGATGACTTGCATGAGGAGGAAGGCGAAGCGGATTATATTTAAGGGGAGCGGTTTGCATATTTATTGTCCCTGCTTGCGGGACTTGCATACGATTTTGGCGTTGAGGTGTCTGGATAGTATCTTGAGTGGTGGATAGCAGAGCGCTTCCATCTGTTACCTTAGGGTCTTATGAACATATGTTTGGAATTGAATGTTTCTCTCTTTAATATCCTCGGGTTACTGTAAACGATATCGTGCTTCGACTATGAAGAAACTGTTAAGTAGGATAGACGAGGGTACTATGTGTCGGCCTTGTGGACCGGGTCCTCACGATCAAAGAAACCCTTGACACTTGTTACAGGTTTACGAATTGCCATATAACTTAGTAGAGCTGTACATTTCTATTTAGAAATACATTTTTATCTCATTTCAATACCCCAATCATACACGTTCGAAAACATTGCACAAGCCCCACCTATGATACAAATGCACGCTACACTGCCCACCCCCGACACTATCTTACCCCATATATCCAACCTCTATATCCTCTACTCCTACCCTATCCCCATCTACCTCCGTCTCAAGTACCAGTTATAAGCCAGTTGCGAGCTCTCCGACGAGAACGGCGACGGCACCTCCGCAATCCCCGGCCGCGCCACCGGGTGCCTCAAGTACACCGCCGCGCAGATATTATGGTTAACCTCCAGGTATCTCGGCACAAACGCAAACGCAGACATGTACGGACGCGGCCTCCACGGCGTCGCGTACGGCTTACTCGAATCGATCGGGTTCTCACGGATCTCGCGCAGCGCCTCAGCGAGCGTCTTGCGGACCGCCTCAGGCGCCTTCTCCACGGCTGCCTCGGTCGTAGCCACGACCTGCGCATTCAGCGACGGGTCGACGGCCCCTGAAGCCGGGGCGGGTGCTGGCTTGGCCTTGGGGACGTTGGCGAGGGACAGCTTGGCCACGAGCTCGGCCACTTGGGCGTCGAGGTCTTCGGTGGTGGTGCGGTTCACGCTGCCGATTGCGCGGCGCACGGTGGCGGCGAAGTTGCGGATCTCCTGCTTCTTCTTCGCGTTGGGGCCGTGGGCGCCCTTGTCGGCGAGGACCTGGCGCGCGCTGGCGAGGAGGGATTGGAGGTTGTCTTTGTACACTTTGCGCTGCTTCTTCTCGACGGCTGCTTCGTCTAGCTCGGGCTCTTCGGCGGGTGTGGCCTCTTCCGAGGTTTCTTGCGAGGTGGTCTCCTCGGTGGAGGCGGAAGTTTTCGCGGCAGCGAGACGCTTGCGGTGCGACTTGGTTGCTTTGACGTCCTCGGACTCTTTAGGAGCGCCGGTAGCGAAGAGGACGCGATCGGGCTCGACTTGGAACATGTCGCCGGGGTTGAGGAGGTATCCGGGGTAGGTCATCTGGAGCTGTTATTAGCCGGGTAATTGGCTTGTGGAAAGTTAACGCCCATACCTTCTTGCCATTGACCTTGACGCCTCCGTGTAGAACAAACTGCCGCGCTTGCCTTGCACTGCTGGCGAACAGGGCACGGAAAACCGCTGTGTCTAGTCTCCGCTCTACCGGCGCAAATGTCATGCCCATGTAGGGGATCACTTTGTTGCGTCTCGACCGAAGTCCTTTTGCATCCAGGGTTTCACCAGTCTGAAGACCCGAACCGCGGCCGGCGGCCTGCTCAGATCCATCGTAGAAGGCCATGTATCTGTGATTCATGGGGACCACGGACTTGATGCGGGACGTAAACATTCGCTGCCACTTCTTCTCGGCGATCTGCTCGCCGTGGTAGGCGCGGGTTGCCCTCTTCGCAAACCATTTCTGCTGGAAGTAGGTGGCGCGAACGACAGTATGTTTTTGTTGAGAGAGGTTGTAGAGGTTGTATTTGCTCATCGACATGCGGATTTTCTAGCAGGTTCAGAGGGTTAGCAGGCGCACACGGGTGAAGCGTTTGGAGACGCGGAAAATGGGGATAGAATGATGCTTACTGGCGCCTTGAGGCCATGGAAGCGTTTTGTCCTCATGGTGAGTTAATTGTATGTGGTGGACTGCGGGAATTGGAAGCAGCACGCGGCAAGTCAAGACCCAATTCGAGCACGAGACGACGTTGGGATGCTTCAACCTCGAAATGCAAGCCTCGAAAAATCTCAATGCGGTCTAGCGGGCGGAGCGGGCGGAGCGGAGTGAGCGGAGGGCGGCGGAAACTTTTTGCGGATTTTGCAGCCTTGCCATCAAGCGAGGCAGCTCTTCGATTTCTTTTGTCGAACTTTTGGTCACCAGCCTTGCATTTTACTCGGAGCATTAAAACACTCATAACCACTCTGTCGCCATTCTTGTACGTCAATCCCCTCAAAACATATACAATTTTTATACGGAATACTTATATTTGTAAACAGGATTATTTCTTGACAAGAAAGCAAAAGACAGTGCAGGTTATAACGCGTGTTATCAACCTTTCACCCCGCCTTTTCCCTCATCACCGCATCCGTCACTCCAACACCGACTTGATATAACCTATAAGTTATATTAAAGAACTCATATATCAATTGTTTGTCGGTCAATCCGTCAACACTCATATTAATATGTCGGATTCCGTTCCTGAGGTGCCTAAGGTGGAGGAGCCGGTCGCAACCTCGGCGCCTACAGAAGTCCCAGCGGCGACTGAGGCTGCGCCAGAGAAGACAGAGGTTGCACCAGCTGCAGATGCTGCGCCTGTAGTAGCTGCTACTGAGGCCCCTGCCAACGGTGCTGATAAGACTGGAGAGGAAGCTAAGGAGAGCGCTCCCAGGAAGGGGGGATTCCAGCGCAATGGAGGACCACCACGCGTGTTCAAGAGATACGAGAGCAAGAGCAAGTTCGACCCATCTAAGCTCCCAATCACGGACAACCCGTCCGAGATCCGCGCCCAGGTATGCGCCTTATCCATTCCCTCGCTTTTGACAAATGCTGACAGGTTTCAAGGTTGACTTCTACTTCGGTGACTCAAACCTCCCAACCGACGACTTCATGCTAGAATTGACCGGCGGATCCGAGAACAAGCCTGTATCGCTGAAGAAGGTTCACGAATTCGGCCGCATGAAGCGCTTCCAGCCATACGAGGCCATCGTCGAGGCGCTGAAGACCTCAGCCGTTGTCGAGGTCAGCGGCGCAGCCGGCGAGGAGGTCGTCAAGCGCAAGGTGGCGCTGAGAAAGAACCAGGGATCCGAAGCAGCTGAGCTGTCCAAGGCGAAGGAGGCGCGCTCCGTCTACGCCAAGGGCTTCGGCGACGAGGAGGCAACCACCCAGTTCGACATCGAGGCTTTCTTCGCGCAGTACGGACCAACCAACGCTGTCCGTCTCCGTCGCGACGACGACACCAAGGCCTTCAAGGGCTCCGTGTACGTCGAGTTCGCAAGCGAGGAGCTGGCAAAGACCTTCGTTGAGCTGGACCCCAAGCCAAAGTGGAAGGGCGACCAGGAGCTTGAGATCATGTCCAAGGCCGACTATGTCATCAAGTGCAACAAGGAGATCGCCGACGGCGTGAGGAAGCCAAAGGAGACCAGGGTCCGGGGCGGTGGCCGCGGTGGCCGTGGAGGCGATCGCGACCCAAGCGACTGGAAGAGACGCCGTGATGACGACCAGAAGAACGGGTTCAGGGATAACAAGAGGGGTCGTGGCGGCCGTGGCGGACGTGGTGGACGCGGAGGTCGTGGAGGACGTGGTGGCAACCCCAACCGCGAGGCTAGAGGACCACGCCCGGATAACAACAGAAATGAGGAGCGCAACGGAGAGGCGTAAGTGGAGCTTTTCCTGAATATCTGTACTCGTACTGACTGAATGATAGTGCCGCCAAGGCTGCCGCGCCGGAAGGAGGCGAGAGCAATAAGCGTGCGCGTGAGGATGATGGAGGAGCAGGCCAAGCACCAGCTAAGAAGGTTGACACCAAGGAGGCGCCAGCACCAGCCGCTTCGTCGTAGTCAATTTATTTGGATGCATTTCGTTTGCTTGCCTCAAAAATCTTGTTGGGCGTTTGGGTATCTCGAGGGAGGTTCTATATAGCTGCCAGCATTAAGAATGGTAGCATCTGTATGAGAGACATGGATAGGATATGGGGGGTTTGTTATATCGATGGCATAAAATCTTGCGTTTGATATGCCCGCATACATTTGATCTTTGGACACCACATATGATGTATGGTTGACTTTTGCACTTGTGAAGAATACACGTTCATGTTCGAGAGCTGTGCATTGAATTCTACATGAGCCAGTATATTGTACAACTATCCACAAATAGTACCCCCAGCATGCGCACAAAGACGATGCTATCTCCCATCCCCAATTCCCGCTAGTAGTCCAATACGTTCCCATGCCCCAATCCATCATACAGTCTATACATACAAAAACCCCTTTCCACCCATTTAACACGCCACAATCTCACCCATATCAATATGTGCTCCCTCCCAGCTTCCCCCCTCCTCCACATCACTCGGCACCGGCGCGCTGGTTCCCTGTCCTGCAACTGGCGAATACATATACCACGCCTTCAGCGCCGCAATCGCGGCCCTCGTCTTCGCCTCACCCAGACTCGCTCCCGCTGCCTCGCCCAGCTTATCCTTCCCGCTGAAAATTCCAACCACATACACCGGATGTCTGCTGTTACGTCCCGTCTCGCTCAGTAGCCTGGCGACGGGGAACTCAAAGTCCTCGCGCGCACACAGCCTCGATAGGTCGCGCGTCGCCGTCTCGAATACGAAGAGCTTCTCGATCGCGAGGTGCCGCGATAGTACGTGTGCGCGGATAAACGCTTTGGCGGCTGTCCGTCCACTGTGCATGTACACTGCGCCAACGAGGGCGCGCACGAAGTTCGCGTGTGCCGCCTCCGAGGTCTGCGCCTCGGACAGCGAGAACTTGCTGACCACATCACCGAACTCGTCATCGTAGACAACACGACTGCTCAGGCCACGGCGGTAGTTCTGGTCGTCGTTCGGGCGCTCAGAGGTCGCCATTGGTAGCTGGCTACCAGGCTTGAGCTTGGAGAACTGGAGAAGACCCGGGTCGACTTCCGAGCCTGGCGCGGCGGCAGATTCAACACCCCATTCCTGCGCGAGCTTGGCCAGTGTAGCCGGTCCAACGTAGGCGTTCATGGAGGCGTAGAGGACGGCCATAGGGAGACGGGGGTAGGTGCAGAGGATCCACTCTGAGACGTGGAAGGAGAGGAGCGAGGAGCCAACTAGAGTGAGGGAGGCGTTGTTGAAGTCTCTCGATGGATCGGCGGAGGGGTCGACGAGCGTCCGCGCCAGAGTTTCGACGGGGAGCTTCTGCGGGAGACCGAGACGGGCGTGTAGTGCTGCCAGCTTGGCGGAGGTGTTCGCGGCGCTGGGTAGGGGTGATGGGAAGGTCTCCTCGCGTGCCTGGCGTGAGAGCGGATTGAGGGTTTCATCTTCAAATATAACTTCGTCTGCGGCGGCCGCACTCGACAATTGCCTGGTGCTGGCAATGCCTCGTACAAGCTGCTGCTGGCCTTGTTGGCGCTGTTGTCGGATGCAGCAGGGTCTTGCAGTCCTCCTTGCCAACAGCTGGCCCGTCCATTTCTCGGCCACCCGTAAACTCTTCATCGGGTATAATGTATATGTCCTCCTCTTGTATGGCCTCGCCGGTCCGGATATGCAATTCGTAAAGGGCGACTTGGCGGCGTTGGGCGACTGCTACAGTAGGGAGATGCGCGGCCAATAATTTTTAAAGCTTGCGAGAAAGATCTCGTGCCTCATTAGGTGATGACTAAGCGACCGGGAAGTCCCTCACCATCCAACCTCATCCCGAAATTCGCGTTGGAGGGAACATCAACCACCACGATTACAGCCAATTCATCAAGATGGTAAGTCAATTGGACTTCTGGGATATGTGGTATACGTGCTAATGTTTATCAGGGTGGCGGCGCAAAAGTTCCGTACGTCGCGAGCTCTCCACAACACCATCCTGACGGCATCAACTAACCAACTTCTAGATACCCCAAGCACGTCTGGTCACCAGCTGGTGGCTGGTACTCACAGCCTAAGAACTGGAAGGTCAACACCGCCGTGATGTTGGTCGCTATTTTCGGAGTCACGACAATGGCATGGAAGTTCAGCGCCGAGAACGAGTACCGGACGAAGTTCCCAGAGCAGGGACGCTTCTACCCAAGTCGATAGTATGTGCAATCTCTCGCCGCAGCATGCATTGAATACCAGTATGGATACTAACCGGTCATAGCTGGAGCAAGCAGATCATTGAGCATGAGAAGGAGGTCAAGGAAGGGAAGAAGTCTGCATAATATGTTGGATGGCTGTGTTTGTACATATTCGGAGTCGGATCAAGGGTCATAGAAGAAAGGACAACATCAGTAAAATACGAGAATCCTCTTGACAAACAAAGATACTTCAATTGCTAAAGCTGTATGACTGTAACGCTCTACAACGACCCCCATGCAACTCTGGTATCAACAGAGAGGCACACCTATCGATACAAATATGAACTAACACCCCCGAGGAAACCTATCTAACCGGCATGCTCTACAATCTCACTAACAAGCTGGCCATTCTCACCAATATAGGTGCGAATCTGCTCCGGTAGCGCAACCTCCTTGTAGTCCTCGTCTTCACTTGAAACGATGTTCAGGTTAACACCCGAGGACTTGCTGGAAAAGACCTCCGTGTTCATGCTATCCTTGCCCAAGTACACCTGAGCGCCGTCGACCTGGTCGAGGAGAATAGTTGGCAGCGAACCGAGAACCTGCAAAGCGAAGTTGGAGGCCTTAATAACGTCAACGGACGAAACGAGAGAGTCGATGATGAGAGACAGGCGGGGAGAGTTGTCGATCGAAATGGCATTGGCTTTTCCAATGATTCTAATAGTGGTCTTGTTGCACCTGCTGATGAGGATGGATTGAGAGATGGAAGCTTCAATCTCAATCGGCTCAGCTTCGTTATCGTAGTTCTCGATAATCCACTTGTTCCCATCGAGCTCCTTCTTCGGGGGCTTCTTGGTTCTCAGCGATTCCGGCTTTGGAGTCTTGCGCGGCGCAGGGCTCTTGTTGCGATTGATGGACGACGTAGGACTCAGACTTTCGCTGCGGTCTGGGACGAGCGAGCTAGCACGTAGCGATGGGTTCTTATGTGTCATTTCGTTCGCGCTTACTTTCTTTAGCCCTTTAGTCACAGAATCGCCTTTGTTTAGCTCGGAGAAAACCGCGCCAATCCCTCCCGCAGCTGCTGCAGGTTTCGCTACCTCTTGTACATCGAATTTCGGGGCCGGGCCTGGAGGGGGTGGTGGGGGTGGCGGCGGCCCTCCTGCAGCTCCAGACGGCGCCGGTGACGGCGATTTAGACGGAGAGGACTCTGCGGCCTGGCCTGTAGTCGATTCCCTTGAGCTAACAGTCTTCATAGCCTCCTTCGGGCTGACACCGTTCGCATTCCACGTCAGTCCGTGGGGGAAGGTTTCCTTGACATATGCGCTCAGGTCCTTGAATATTTGGTAGTAAGATTGGATCCATTGAACTTGCTGCGGGTCCCTGGATTCTATTAGTACGCCGTAATCGCCTGGCATCATAGCAAGACTCACTTCTCTTTGAACTCTTTCAGGACCCTGTTTCCAAAGTACTGAGCGGATCCCAAGCTCTCGTCAACATGCTTGAACGGCTTGTTGTCCAATGTGACCCAAGCGATGACTCCAATACTCTCGGCAACAGCACTGAGCTGGTTCGAGACTTCTGAGCCTCGGTTTGCGTCCTTCACATCGATGACAGTTCTAATCTCTTGCTGGAGAGGCTTGAGGAGCTCCATATAGTCGCTCCCAGCCGATTCTGGCTTCTTCGACATTGTGGAGATGAGGAGCAGCGCGCGCTCATTCTGGAAGACCTTCGCGACTCGTGCCGCCTGAGCTGCAATAGCGCCGCCGATTTCATTACTGAGATCGACATACTTCTTGACCGATGTGTCCAAGAAGTTGTCAAATTCCTCCACCGACTCGGACACTGGGTCGTCGGCTGGCTTGGGTGGAGAGATAGTCGATGCTGCAGCGGCCGCCGCTGCTGGAGCCGCAACGGAAGTAGGCGCGGGCGTGTTGCTCCCTGACGCATTGGTGCTTCCGGTGGCTGTGGAGTTGCTGCCGTTTTCTTTTGGTGCTGATGATTCCGGATCTTCGAAGGCTGGTGTCACCAAGTCCTCCAACCTGGATGTAGCAGCTTCCAGCCTGTTTCCCACTCCAATTAGCGAGTTGTTCAAGTTGGTTGCTCGAACCGGTCTTCTTCTTCGCGGCATATTGAATGGTGGGCGGGGCGGCTGAAGTGCTTTGGAGATGGGAAGAGAGAATAGAATGGGTTTTTACCTCTTGATGAGAGTTGTAAGATTGTTCATGTTGCCAGCCATCTTGTGTAGCTTTAGTCTGCGGAATGATTTGAAAGACGGAAGGCGCAGGCAGGCAGGTAGTTCTTGCCAGTCGTCGCGGCAAGCCAATGGAGGAAGGAAGGGGGTTCTGTATGTCGGAAGACAACAACTGCAGGTTATACAGGAAAGCGCGATGCTATATGCCGATATATAACGATAAGATATAAACCACTTTCTACAGCGGAAGAAAGAACAAAGAGAGATTATTGTGTTGATACAATGTCGTAGGCTGACATAATAAGGGTAATTGTAGCTCGTCGGGCCACTCTGTCTCAGTAATTAAACGGAGCCGGCGGGAATTTATTCCGGCCTCCTGAGGGGAGCCTTGCGGTTGTTGGATGGTGGACCCAGCAACTAATTTTTGCCACAAATAAACCCTTCAGCCTCGTCGTCGTTCGTTGCTTCTTCTCAAGGGTTGCAACTCTATAACTTCACCATACAACGGAAAAATGTCCACCGTGGCCACCATGGACGTGGAGGATCTCAACCCAGACCAGGAGATAGACTTCTTCACTCTTGGGATGTTCATTCTTGGTAAGCCGCTGCGTTTGTTCTCTATCTACCCCTCCAGGCGTCGATTACACCGGTATCGGTGTTGTATGTACCAGTATCTATTTACCGCCAGGATGCATATATACCCTGTCTACATATATGAATAGTTTGGCATTTTAGAGACTTTGCTATAACTTTCATATACGCTCAGTCTCGCCTTTATAACTAAATATTTATCTACAACTGCCTCTTATCTCCAGTCTGGAATCATTTGCTCCGTCCATGGACGATCTTGAGCTTTTTTTGAAATGACCATTGGTGTATTTGAAAGGAGTGTTGCTGAAATCCAGCCTGGAATCTATCTATCACCTTGGCCGTTGGCAAATATATAACACGTGGTTGCCGTTTGAAGCTCGTCTCTAACATCTCATAGATGAAATACAATACCCGCCTCCAAAACCACCCCAATACAATGTCCTCGGCGGCGCAGGAGCATACTCAGCGCTGGGCGCCCGTATTGCATCTCCCGCACCATTCGAATCCAAGAAAGTAGGCTGGATAGTTGACCGCGGCTCCGACTTCCCCCCCGAGCAAACCGCCCTCGTCAACTCCTGGCAAACCTCCTGCCTCCTCCGCACCGACCCCTCCCGCCTCACCACCCGCGGCTTCAACGGCTACGACGCCACCGACCACCAGCATCGCTCCTTCCACTACACGACCCCCAAGCTGCGCCTCACGCACAACGACCTCCTCGACTCCCCCGTCCTCCTGCACGCCAAATCCTTCCACCTCATCTGCTCCCCCTCCCGCT
>LMYD01003068.1:0-23166 GCA_001630595.1 Pseudogymnoascus sp. BL308 | reverse complement strand
GGGGAGATGAATATAGGGGACGGAGGTTTATATGGGAGGGATACTGAAGTAAGGGCATGATGCGTAGATGGTTGGGTATTGCGATGATTTGATTTTGAAAGGAGATGTTTTATGATTCCGCTACAGATGAGTTTATGAGGAGGGTAATTTGGCGACGAATTCACTCCTTTTTTACCGGACCTCAGTCACATTCACCTATCTCACTGACATGACACGCTGACAATGCACTCCAAATATGCCATTTAGTCCGCCCAAACTCCTCTACTCCATCCCGCATGCTAAGCTTTTCCATCTCCCCTCCTCTAGCCCCGCAACCCCCTCTCACCGCTCACGCCCTAATAATCTTCCTCTTAACCTTCTTCGGCTTCCCCTCCTTCTCCCCCCCTCCTCCAGCCGCACCCGCAGCATTCATCATCCCCTCCATCCCCGGCGGCAGCTGCCCGCCCATCTCGGCCATCATATCCTTGAAGAAGTTATCGCTGACCCCACCGCCCGACATCGCCGGGCTGTAGTAAGGGAGGATCGAGCCCATTTTCCAGCCGTTGGGGATGGCGGGGACGGGGTAGGGCTTGGAGGGGTCGGGGGGCGGGGCGCCGGGGACGCGGACTTGGGTTGCTGTTGCGATGGTGGTGGGGTTTGCTTTTAGGTGCGCGGCGACGAGGAGGTAGAGGTGGTGTTCTGTGGTTCGTTAGTCAGTCGGATCGATCAGTTCCAACCCACTCTCCCACACTGCTTAGTCTTCAAGCAGAGGTGAGCTGGTGGAAGGACAGGTAGGGCAACATACTGCTCTGCACATTCTTATTATCCCCCCCCTTAACGCGCACCTTCACCCTCCCTGGATTACTCCAATCCTTCGGGTGCAGCTTCGTCGGCTCAAACAGCGTCTCCAGCCTCAACCTTCCACACGCATTCACAATCTCCCTCGCCATCGGGTTCTCCACCGCCAACTCCTTGCCCACCCTGCGTCCCTCCGCCCGACTCCGGTTCTTGTCAAAGTACACCGGGTACAGGCACTGGAAGTCGCGGTACTTTGCGTCATCGGTCGTGGGCTGGAAGTTCGTGCCGTCCGCGGAGGGCACGAGTGTCGGGTCGAGGAGGGATTGCTGCTGTTGCTGGGCGGCGGCTGGGGGGGCGCGGGGTTTGGCGACCTGCGAAGGCCGCGCTTTGAGGATCTCGCGCTCGTCGAAGTCGGAGTCGGAGAGCTCGGAGAGGCGGCCCTCGGAGGGGTCCGAGTCGGAGTCGGAGACTTCTTCTATGCGTGCGTGAGACATTTTGGGGTTGTGTGTGTCTTTGAGGGAAGGGGGGAGCTTGCGGTGATGATGGGGAGATCTGGGATCAGTGGGTTTGGTGGGGCTAAGCGATGAGCCTTGGGAATGAGGTTGTGGCTTGACGAGGCTGTGTGACGAGGCTGAGGAGGCGAAGGGGGAAGGTGGTCACGTGACGGCCGTTCCCGTAGATGCCGTGTGTACTTTAAGGAGCTCCGGATGGGAAGTTAGGACGATAAGAGTTGTTACAATTGCGTTTGCTTTTGTAGGAATTAGTTGTATTTAGCAAGTTATAATAAAGGAATATAAGCCGTCTCACTATTAAATATTCAGGATCATGAATTATAGCCCCCAATGCTGAGCTGCGTCACCATCCAACAGGGGGTATATGTACTCGAGTACGTATGTTGCAGCACGCAAATCCACACCTGGACCCAATATAACTAACTCCCTTATCGCGCCCGGCTCAAATCTCAAAAGCTCCCTTCCACGCCTACACCTCCAACAAAACATCCTTCTCTTCTCCTACACTCCTTATCTCCTTCAACCCATCGACAACTTCGCACCGGCCATCACGCCAGCGCCAGCCAGCTACCGACCGCACTCCTTTCCTAGAATTTCCACCAACCTCGAGCCCATCCGAGTCGCCCGGCGTGAAACGTCAGCCCTAACCAGGGAAAAATCAACTCCCTCCTGAACACACCTCGACTCCCCCCAACCCCAAACACAATGTCCAGCAACAAAGCCTCCCGCAAGAAGTCGCCCACGCGCAAGGGCGCCTCGCGCTCCCCAGCTCCAAAGGCGAGCGCAGAGCAGCCTCTCCTGAACGGCTCTCGCGCCGCCGCAGCCAGCAAGGAGGAGCACCCCTACGAGAACATTTTTCTCTTCTGGCCCAACATCATCGGTACGCCGTCCCCATCCCTTCCCATTCCATCTATGCCATACCGCGCAGACACTAACAGCTCCACCCAGGCTACCTGCGCATCGTCCTCGCCCTCGGCTCGCTCTACTACATGCCGCTCCACCCACGCACCTGCACTATCCTCTACAGCGTGTCCTGCCTCCTCGACGCCCTGGACGGCTACGCCGCCCGCTACTTCAGCCAGTCGACCCGCTTCGGCGCCGTGCTGGATATGGTGACGGACCGCTGCACGACGGCGTGTCTGCTTGTCTTCCTCGCGTCCGCGTTTCCGCGCTGGTCGATCGTGTTCCAGGGCCTCATCTCCCTCGATCTCGCGAGCCATTACATGCACATGTACGCTACGCTTGTGATGGGTGGATCGGGAGAGAGCCACAAGAAGGTTGATCGTAGCCGTAGCTACATCCTGAACTTGTACTACACGAACAAGGTACGTCCCTTCCCAGCTTCATAAAATAAAGTCTCCCCACTAACACCACCCCCAACAGACGGTCCTCTTCCTCTTCTGCGCCCTCAACGAAATCTTTTTCATCGCCCTCTACCTCCTCTCCTTCTCCTCGCCCCTCCTCTCCCCCTCCCTCCTCCAAGTCAAAGACGACGCCTCCACCCCCGGCTCCCTCCAGCCCGGCAACCCCTCGCACCCCTCCGCCGCCTCGCTCTTCGCCAACCCCTGGTCCGCCGGCGCCCTCGAGCTCGCACGCGCAAACAAGCTCGACTCCTTCTGGCCGTGGGTCCTGGCTGGCGCGTCGTTCCCGGTCATGGCGGGGAAGCAGATTATCAATGTCGTGCAGCTTGTTAAGGCGAGTCGGTGGTTGGGCGAGGGAGATCGCGAGGAGAGGAGGCTGAAGGGGCTGCCGAGGAAGAAGTGAGCTGTTCTTTCCTATCATATTGTGGGGTGGATGACAGGGCGTGGATGAGGTGACGCTGCGACGAAATGGGCGTGGGGCTTGAACCTCACCGACGCCGAGGAGAGTGACGGAGTGGAGTGTACATCATAGGCTGCCCTCGGGCATTAGAGACTACGGAGAAAGTCACGGCAGGCATGTGCGGACGGCATCGACGCTGTTCTGATTATCGGAGTTTGGCAAGGGACATCAACAGGGGACGACAAATTGGACGGCCCCACCCCACCCAGCGACAGGCGGAAGGTCCAAGGGGACAGAAGGAGGAGGGACTTAATGACGCGCGTATGTGTGTGGTGTGTGTGTGTGTGTAAGCTTTCATCGGGAATGAAGGAGCGGGGGGTGGGATCAGGGTCAGGCTGCACGCTTTTCAAAGCCGTTCTTTTTTGTGTGTGTAGGTTGGGTGGTGGGTGGTGGGGGTTTGTTTCGGGATCGTACATATGAACCTAGTAATTCCTCGTAATGCAGTATTAATTCTTCTTCTCTGCATGTGTGTGCTAGCCTTTCGAGAAGAGGGGGTTGTGTGACGTGGAGCTCGGGGAGGGGGGAAGGAGTCAAGAGGGTTTGTGTGACGTGAGGCTCTGGAGACAGCCTTCTGTGAGACAAGGCGGGGATTTTTTGGGGTGGGAGGGAAGAAGATTGCGGTTCACTGCATTGCTTTTGTACGACTGCTGGTATCAGTTTTGTAGCGGTGACATTTTAACTAGCTAAGCCATCGTTTCGTGGTACGAACTAATATCCCATGCGTTGGAATGACAAACATATCGATCAAGTTTGGTTCCTTCCAACCCGTCCTCTCGATGTGAGAACAAACATCCCCAAGCGCCCTTCAAATATCCTCGTTCAGCCCAATATAAGCCCATAGCCATACTCAATTTGTCCTTCGCCCCCTCCCCAATATCCCGACCATCAATCAAACATACCAAGTGCCTCAGCACATATAAATAAACATAAAACTAAACTTAAACATCTCCCCCACCCATTGCCATTAGCCGTGTGTTTTGTGTGTGGTATAGCTCCCCCCTCAATCGAGGAAAAGCCTAATAATACTCCTTATCCCACTTCTTCGGATGCCTAATAACCGTCCCCGGCGGATGCCCATCGGCCCCAAACCGACACCCAAACGCCGCACACACCCCATCCTCACCCTTCCCATTCCCCCCGACGGCCGCGAGATTCAGCCCCACGCTCGGACAGTGGTGGCCGTAAATGCAGTACTCGACATCGCAGTCCTGCCCATTCACGCAGGGGTTAAGACGGGTTAGGTAGGCGATGGCCTTTAGCTCCTCCTCGGACGCCTTGTGCTTGTGCTCGAAGACGCATTCGTCGCCCTTGGGGCACGGGCCGCGGAGGTAGTGGTTATTGCAGAGTTTTGTGTTTCCGGCGCGGCGCTTCGTGCGCTCGAGGACGATGGCGGAGATGGTGAGGGTTGGGTCGAGACCGCGGTCGCCGGGGACCCAGTCGTCGAGTTTGGGGTGGGGCGTGATGATGTTGAGAGCCGTGGCGGCGCCGGCGCCTGGAGTGCCGTTCTTGAGCGTCACGGGGAAGACCATAGGTGGCGGTGTAGTAAGGGGGATGCTAGTGACGCCCGCCCAGGTGTTTGGCGGGGTCGGGCTCTGGCCGCGGCCGTTGGTTAGGGCCTGCACCTGCGACGGGGGGAGCCCGTGGGACAGCTGCTGGAATTGGCTATAGGGGGATTGGCGCTCGATGAGCTTGTCGTTGCGGAAGATATGGTCAAAGTTTAGGACGCGGGTGCCGGTGGCGGCTAGCTCGCGCACGATGGGGGTGCCTTCGATGATTGAGACGCGGCGCGTGGTCGAGTCGTCTCTTAGGATTTCGTCGAGGAAGGGCGCGTAGCCTGCGTCGTGCGAGACGCCCAGGAGGATTTGTTTGCAGTTGTGGTTTCGAATATTCCATCTTGTGGCCTCTGTGGGAAGGTTTTCGTCAGTAAGGTGTCACACGATCAAAACTCATCATGGCATGTTGCGCGCGAAGGAAGCAGGCATACCTCTAATCTTTGAATCCGCCCTCTCCTTCCCATGGCCAACATCAATAAAGTCAAACGAGGCCTTGCCCTGTGTAAAGCCTAACGTGAACTCGCGCAGATCCTCGGGATTATCCAGTACGCCAACCCGCTTCATAGCTTTAGCCAGGCCGGAGACATTCGCAAAGATTTTAGCTATAACTTCGACGTCGTCTGGTATATTGGGGCATTGCTCGAGCGCCGCGTTTCGGAGGGCATTGGCTGCCTTTTTACCGCCTTCGAGTCCTTGTCGTATATATTCTTCGTGGAACTGTGGGAGGGTTGCGCGGTCAGTTGTGGGATCACTTCATGGCTGAGACAGAAACGAGCAAACGGGGTCTCTTACAATGGTACCATCACCGTCAATTAGCACAATTATGTAGGGATTTCGGTTCTGTTCTCGTGAGCTAATGGCCGCGACCATGGAGGAAGTGTGAGCTGTAGAACCTTCAGAGATTCATTGTCGGTATTATATTGTCCCAGTCGCTGGCTTGTAGCAGTCAACTGCTGCTGCATCTCCCTACGAGTACGCCTGGCATCGTCCAAGTCCAGCTGTGCATCTTCTAGCTCTTTCGAAAGACGTTGGTTCTCGCCCTTGAGGTCGGTTTCCAGTTGATTAATGTAGACAAGGAGTTCCTATTGGGGGGGTTGTGCCTGTCAGCTTGGGGCTCGTTCAAGGTGAGGTCAACGGGGGTGGAGTGGTCTGGCAGCGAACCTTTATAAAACTGAACGTATCTTCTGTTTGGGACTCAATAATGCGATATCGATCAAGGAATTGGGTCATTGCTCGGCGTATGTCTCGAGAGTGTCGAGCTCACTCTGTGAAGTTTTGATGAGTTGGAGGCCGTTTGGAGCTTCGTCTTGTCTTATGGACCGCTGTTCGACTATTTAGGTTTATTATGGACAAATCTTTGTAGTCAGAATGTTTCTTCAGGCAGGAAAGATTAAAGATTAAATAGGGTATTCGGGGCGCGATGTAATGTTTCTTGATGCTTTGTGGGGGAGGTAAGAAAGTTGAATAGGTAACTTTTGGTGTTACCCTCAAGTGACTTTTGCTGATACTTGAGTGACTTTTGTGGTTTAACTCACGTTAAGCTTGACCAAACCGCTGGCGACACGGATAAGGACGAGCAAACAGACAGCCAACCAACAGGGATGGGGGCGTCAACGGTCGAATGTTCAGGGACCTTCTGTGTCCCTAGTTTATGGAAGGGGTGCATGTTTTTATATATTAATTAATTAATCCTATTCGCCATTACATTTGCCATTCTTTTACCTGCTATTTACATTTGCCATCCCACATGAATTTCACCTGCCATCCATATAACCTGCCCTTGCACCTGACTCTCAAGGCTAATCGCAAAAAAATCTACAGCAACCGCCCTTATCAGACACCGCCCTCACTATCAGCAGTTACCCGTTTGGGAGCATCAACTCCAACCGACAAACATACAACAGAGCACAGCAGAATATGCCCGAAATCCCATTCCATCACAATATACAACGCTACCCCATTCCATCCCTTTCTATCCCACGCCTACGGAACACCGAAATCTGCATCTCCGCTCTCACCGCCACTGTGACAACCCGCCCGCTGCCTGGAACAACCCTGCGCGGTAAACCCGTTGAAATATACGCGCCAGCTGTTCGCGCCCGTGTATTAATACCCCCGTTTCACACCCCGCATCCCTGCCCAGAACAAACATGCTAAACTGATCATGTGCGCAAAAGGCTAACAGCTATAAGCCGGTTTTGGGAACTCAAAGAGTGGGGTTTTAGTTTTAGGCTCAGAGATTTGTGCGACAAGTCATCGTCAATGTTGGTTGGTGATGGATACATCAGATTCTAAAATTATCCACGAGCGCCTATATTATCAAAGTATAAAAAGTGAACATCCATGCTATTTTTTTATATGTTTTTGCAATCTGGAGTATACAATATATCAAGAGCAGAAATCCAAAAGCATACATAAACAATACAACCCGTCCCCATCCCCAACCCCTAGCCGCCCAGTCCCAACATATACATTATATAAACTACCCCAAATTACCTCCCTACCAACTCCTCCACCTTACTGCACTCCCGCAACAGCAGCCGCAGGGTGACTAACAGGCGGATCCTTATGCAACACATGGTGTCCAGCCCGTTCAGCCAACTTCGTCGTGCCGTGTCTTGACACCCCATTCCCATTTCCAACATAGTCCTCGTTTCCAAACGCAGCTTCATCCAGATTCTGCGTTCCCCCGCCGCTGCTGTTGCCATAGCCAGGGTTGCTCGATTGAGCTGTATCGCCATAGCCAGGGTTGCTAGACTGAGCAGCATTACCGCCATAAGCAGCGTTGCTAGCCTGCGTCACCTTCCCGCCATAAGCAGCGCCGCCGGCCTGTGCTCCATTGGCGGCGGTAGGCGCGTTGCTACCATAGCCACCCTGGGCAACTTGAGTATCATAAGCAGCATCGCGAGTCTGCGCGTCACTACCAGCATAGGCAGTATTGTTCTTCTCCTTGTGGTTGTGGGACTTGTGGGTAGTCTTCGTCTCCTTGCTGCCATTAGACGTGTGGTTCGCAGCCTGCGCCTTCTTGTTGGCGGCTGAGCTGCGTGGGCTGACTTGGTCGTAGAGTGTGTCAGCTGGGGCGCCGCGGTCCTGGGCGCTTTGCATGTTGTAATCGGAGGCTACTCCCTGGTTGGCCTGCGATCCACGCGCTCCACCGGCGGCCAGTCCCCCTGCGGCGGCTCCAGCGGCAATGGCGCCGCCGGTGGTGGCTAATCCTTGAGAACCGGATTTTTGAGCCGTTCCTTGAGTAGCCCCAGTGCCAGCCGTTCCGGTAGTAGGTTCGTTGGGATAGGACTCATCGATTCCAGTACCACCATATGTTGGCTGGTTGGTAGCGCCACCACCATACGCTGGCTGGTTGGTTGCACCACCACCAGCGCCGCCATATGCCGCCTGGTTAGAAGTACCACCGCCAGCGCCACCATATGCAGCCTGGTTAGCCGCACCACCACCCTGAGTCCCCTGTCCCATACCACCCCTATCCATAACCTCCCTCTCCGTCGACTTAGCCCAAGCAGACGAATCCGCATTAGCCGCAGACGGCGGACCCTTCAGCGGCGCACCATTAGGCGCAACGAGCCCCCCCGTGAACGCCGGCGCATCAGCCGTACTAGGCATGCGATCACGATACGCAAGATCAGTAGTCGCGCCGTGACCAGCCGTTCCTCCCGCCACCGACGCCTGCTGCCCTCCATACCCACCACCAGCAGCGCCTGCTACGGAGCCGAGGGGCGCTTGGCCGGTGCGGTCGGTGTATGGTTGGCGCTGCGGGTCTGAGAGGCGTTTCTGGTCGTCCTTGCTGAGGCGTTTCTCGTCTTTGCTGAGGCGCTTCTCGTCTTTGCTCTTTTTCTTGTCTTTGTCTTTGCCTAGATCTGGGTGGGAGTGTTAGTGTTTGCTTTAGAATAGGGCATGGACGAACTCACGAAGGAATCCTAGGATGCTAGAGCGGCGGCTGGGCCTCTCCTCCTTGGAGGACCGGGCCGATTGCTGTTCAGCCTGTGTAGTTGGCTGGGCGTAAGCTTGATTTGCCGCAGTTGGCTCGGTAGCATAAGCCTGGCTTGCTCCAGGAGTCCGGGAGGCATAATCTTGCTTCGCCGTAGTTGGTCCGGTCCCATAAGCTTCGTTCTGTAGGGAGCGCTGATTCGCAATGGCTTCGTTCCTGCGGAGTTCCGCAGCCTCTTCGGCCGTGACTCCTGCAGCGGCCATGGGCAAACCGTAGCGAGGGTCTTTTACTCCCCTGCCGTAGTCGTTACCAGGAGGGACATCGACATCGCCATACTTCGCTCCAGAGGGCTGACCTGCCTTGGACGAAGATTTCTTGGCGGCTTTGTCGGCCTTGTGGTTTTTCGTGCCCTCATACCCTACACCTGCCGCAGCAGCACCAGCCACGCCAGCTCCCACTACCCCAGCGCCTTTGTGGCCCGTTTGATCACCACTAACGGCATGGGCAGCCTCAGACTTCGTAGTCGCTACCTCAGGCTGTCGCTTGGCTTCATAACCTCTCTCATAAGCGCTGGCGCTGCCGCGTCCAGCACTCTCGCCATATCCCGAACCAGCCGGGGCCTTATATCCCACGCCACTAGGCAGTCCATTATCCTCCCTCGCCTCCGGATCGGTATACTTCTGGCCATCGGGCATGGTGACGCTAGCATAGCGCGGTTCTCTTTCATGGAAATTGTCAGCTGTGTACGCGCCGCCACCGCCGGGAGTGTGTTCATACGCGCTCTCTGGCGTTGAGACGCCTTGTCCGTGGTTCGGATCGATTATGCTCGCCAGGCGAGTTTTGTACTGGCCCGAGGCTGTTCGCTCGACCAGGTGGTTACCTGATACTGTCCTTCCCACCACTTCACCGTGGGGTGAGTCCGTCTGCTGAGGAGCTGCTCCTCTCGAAGTGCCTGCTGCACCAGCTGCGCCTGCCACACCTGCCGCGCCAAGTCCAGCAGCAGCAGCGCCCTTGCCGCCACGACCAGCGGCATCCTCGCGCTCATAATCCTGGGCAGCCTTCGTAGTCTGTGTCGGTGAATAACCAGCGGCATAGGCCTGAGGTTGAGCATTGCCTGCTACCTTGGGCTCCTCAGTGCCTCCGAGCCGAGGATCAACAGCTTGCTGCGTGTAAGGGTTGCGGCTCTTCTTGTGCTCGCCAGATCGCTGTTTGCGGTGGCCATTTCCATTTCCATTTTTCTTCTCTCCTCTGGTCGCCTTGTCTTCTCCATGGCCGTAAACCGCCTCCTTCTCTCTTGTAGCGTGCTCCTTCGCTACCTTGGCTTTCGCCTCCCGTTCTCTCTCGGCTTGCAAGTAGTCATCGCCGGTCTTACCATATTCCTGTGCGGTTGAGGGCTGGCTGGGAATGGAGTCCCTCTCCCTGTTGTAGATTTGAGATTGACCACCAGCACCGGTCCCGTCAGCGGTCCCGCCATAGTAACCACCTGTTGACCCTGACGCCTCGCGGCCAGTGTGGTCATATTGGCCGCCGCCGCCAGACCCATACAAGATCTCATCCTCGACATGCTTGCCGGGACTCCTGAGAAACGCATTAGACAGTGTAGAACAACTAAGAAAGAGGGGTCGGATCATTCTCACAAGATGCTCTTGATTCTTTCCATGATTAATACCGTTTCGGATAGGTTTTTGGGTTGTCAAGGATGTTGGAAGGAAATAAGAAAGGCCATGGGTAGTGGGAGAGGGGGATGATAATATCGGGAAGGATGGCAATAAATGGCAAGGTAAGAGAGGGGCGGCTAGTTATTCATCACCCCATGGACTACGTAACCAAGAGAATGCCAGTGAAGCCTTACTAAGGGAATGTCTCACAGATCCAGATTCCAAGCAAGAATGATGATGCATTGATCGCGTCAGTGGCTCCCCACAATCCGGCAGATTCCCCTAGATTCCCCTATATCCCCTACCTTTAGCATACCTCTAGGCTGTCCAGGTGTACCGGGTTCCAATGGGATTCCAATGGGTTCCAATGGGATGGACCGGATCCAGTCTTGTGAGAGCGGCCTAGCGACATTTTCGTCCAAGAATTTCAGGGCGAGCTGAGACTGGGAAGATAGCTCTTGATGGGATCCAGCTGGATGGCTAATTTTTGATGGTAGACGTCATAACCCCTCCTTCTCCGTCTGTTCGTAGCAGGAATAGCAGGTTTCTGCCACCGCCTTGAGCTTGGAACAGGGCCTGCTTACATAAGCATATTGCGACCGTGAAAAATGATAATCACGTGCGCGAAGGCACTTTGGTGAACTGAAGAACGGAGAGAGCATCACCATCGTAAATGGTGGCAATGGCCAAATTCCAGTATGTAGCATGGATTGATATTAAAATTCGAATCTACAAAGAAGTCATAAGCACCACAGTCTTCTGTCTACGGTGTACGTACCGCTCTTGCCAATCAAAGAATCCGCTTCTTTTCCTTCCGCTGGGTTGTTGAAGCCCGTGATAGAACGCCAAACGCTGGACGTACAAGTTGATATCTCTCGCCCCTTATTAAAACGCCGCGAAAATATCATGCAGCGCTGTAGACATACACTTCGTGCGAAACATCTATGCCGCTCCTCTCTCATCTCTCTCATCTTTCTGCAGCTAATCTCTTTCCCCTCCGTACATCAAGACCAAGCATCTACTCTTCCTGCGCCCATCGCCTCTCCCGCAGCGGCATCTCCTCTCCCTTCTTCTCCCTCGTCCCCTCCGTCTCTCCCCTCCACGCGTAGTACTCTCCCAGCCTCACCTCGGCGTAAGAAGCGTAGTCGAAATCGATCTGTGAAATGACCGACTGGATGATAGCCCAGATGCCCCAGTACAGTCCAGGAACACCACGGAACACGTCCACGCTCTCAAACAGCGCCTGTGCCTCTTTCTCCAATTCCTCGCTTGCCTTGGCGACGTTTAGGTGTGCAAAGTAGCTGGCGACGTACTCGCGGATGAAATCGAGACGCTGCGAACGCGTCGGCAAGACGCTGAAGTCGCAGTCGAATCCTCCCCACTCGGCGAAGTGGTTCGCAATATCAAAAGCCGCCGGCGACGGCACCGCATACTCGTAATCGATAAACGACACCGAAGTCACCGGCGACTTCGCCGCAACCCCATTCGCCTCCCCCTTCGCCGCAGGCTCAACAATCACATTCCCACTCAACAAATCGCAATGCGCAAAGACCAGACTATTCTTCCCCAGCCCCGGCCTATCGCTCAGCTCCACAATCGTGCGCTCCAACTCCTTCTGCAGCTCCGCCTGGCGCGCCCTCTGCTCCTCCGTCGTAGTCGGCAGCGCATAAATCCACTTCTGCGTCACGGTCCACACATTCGGCGCCACCTTCCCCGGCGCAACCTCATCAATCTTCCTCTGCACCTCCGGGTCCCTCCGCTCCGTCGGAACCATCGCCTCCATCGCCTCGCTCGCCACCTCCTCGACCGGCACCCGCGTGTTCGGCAGACACGGCACAACGGCATGCCACTGCGCCAAGCGCTTCGCAACAGCCGTGTACACGTCCCTTTTCCTCAGGTCGCCCGGCGCCGTCACCGACCCGGAGATGTACCGGTACACCATGCCGTTGTTGAAGCGCGCGAGCAGCTGCGGCGCCAGCCCATGGCCCATCAGCAGCTCGTGGTTCTGCGTCTCGCGCTCCCGGTCGATGATGAGGTCTGTGCCCTTGCCGTAGGCGCGCAGGAGCACGGCGCTGTCGTCGATCTCCTGCGGGGTCAGGCCGGGGCGCACGTTCATGGCTTTGAGGAGCGTGTTGGTGATGCCGTCGGTGAAGCGGACGAACTCGATTTTGCCGTCCGTCTTCTCCCAGTCGGGGAAGACGGAGAGGATGAGGCGGAGGGCGGAGGACTGCGAGTCGGACGGCGAGTAGGTTAGGGGGATGAAGCGCACCGTCGAGGTGCTGTGCTTGCGGGACACCATGGTGGGGTGTGAGTGTCCGGTGCGCGGACGTCGAGGGACGGTGTTTGGAGAGCCGATGGGGCCAGGAGGAGGGTAATATATACAGTCGGCGTGTCCAAGAGTCTGTAGTCTTACGAAGAAGTGTCAGTAACTCACAGCCCGATCGCCAGCCAAGGGAGCGTGCAACCTGGGAGGTTGGACGTCGGGAATAATCGCCAAGGTAGAGTATACGTACTCGCCTCTCTCACACCAAGCTCGTTTCACTCAGACAAGTTTATGTGGAATCTATGTACCTCTCTCTCTTGCCTCTTGCAGAAACAATATATAGCAACAATCGAGAACAAAAAACGTAGGGCCGAGGGAGCGAAAGGTGTATTTTATAGGTAAGTTGGGCGGCAAGGAAGTTGTTATCGCAGGAAACCCCCACAAAGCAATTCACCAGGACAAGTTTACGTTCCCTTTTCCCCTCGACAAATAATGTCGCGTGCCCCCCTCACCGTACATTGTCGCTAACGCCCTTTAGCGGGGTCCAGCACGCCTTGTTTAGGCATGGCGCGTGGCAGATTAGCCCGTTAAATGCTAGCGAGAACTTTGTTATTCGAGGACGGCCAGACGAGCACGTGTGAGTATATTTGTATTGTACCATTTTTTTGAAATTTGATTCATTTTAACCAATTCCCGTGACTAGATTTTTTTTACATGTTATGATATCCTTTGTCTGCGCTAAATAGTTTTTCTACATGTTCGCCCTTTGTCTCCCAATAACTAGTACCTGAAGTCAACCTTGCTCGTCCTCCTATCACGGATCCAGTCTCTCTCCTTCACCTCATCCTTCTTCTTCGGCGAGGTAGCCCGCGCCCGGCTCCAAAGCTGCGAACTCTCCAGCGCCGGTAGCTCTTCCAGCTCGCTCGCTGTCTTAGATTTACGGGCCGTAGCAGGCGAAGGTGCGCTGATCGGCTCGTCAAAAAACGTAGTTGGTGCTGAGCGCGGTGCCAGAGTGTGCGTAGATGGCTCCCAAAGACCCTTAGACGTAGAAACGGGTTTGGGTTGAGCTGGAGCCGGCGGCGTCCATAGCCCGGTGTTAAGAACTTGAGGGGCCGAGGCTGGCTGGACCGGCGATTCTGTGAGGGATTCGTGTAGCCAGCTACGCACGGTGGCAGTAGCAACCACGGGCTCGGTGGCCGACCACAGGCTCGTAGAAGTGAGCTTTGGCAGCTCCGTAGATAGCTGTGCCGATGGCTTCTTGAATGCTGGGCTAATGGTGGGAGTAATGCTCGTTATCATTTTTGGATTTTGTTGTTCTCGTTGAGGATCGCGAGGCTGCCAAAGGTCTTTAGACGAAGAAGAAGAAGTGGGTCTGGATGGCGATTGTGCGGGAGGCGTCCACATGATGGGAAAAGATTGAGTCACAACCAACTGAACCTGAGAATCCGGGGAAGCTTCGTGTATCCAGCTACGAACAGTAGTCGTGGCAGCCACCGGCTGTTTCACCGACCAGAGGCTTGTAGAGTCGAGTTTTGGCAACTCTGACGATATCTTCACCGATGCCCTCTTAAATGCTGGATCGGAGACGGGAGTAATACTTGCCACCTTATTTGCACTCTGTGATTTTTGTACAGACCAGAGAGACGAGGACTTCTCAGATGGTCTTATAAGAGAAATCGCAGTCGACCAAAGGCTCTTCTTGGAAGGGCTTTGAGCCGGCTTGACGGGCCTTTGTGCTGATGCTTGCAAAGCCTCCTCCAGCGCAAGCACCCACATTTCCTTTGTAGCTCCGACTTTCTTAGCCGGGGTAGCAGATGCTTTGATCGCATCCTCCAAGGCGGCATCCCATTGTGCTGGTGTAGCGGCGTGGCTTGCTCTTGACCGGGCCTTTGTTTTCTTTGTTTCCGTCACTGGGACCGCTTCCACTAACATGAATGGCACCTCCATAGCGATAGCGCTCTGAAGGCTGGAAGCCTTTGTGCTGAAAGTCTTCATCGAGTAATCGTCCGATTCCGTTGCCATTCCTGGAGAAGAATTCCCCGAGGAAGTGCCAATGGAGGGGCTCGTAGGGCGGACAGTAGACTCAGAGATCCAGTCATATGTGAAAACGGACGTGCGACGGCTATCAGACCACAGCTTTGTCGAGGATATTATTGGTAGAGGCGCAGTGTTTGGACGGGGCTTGCTGAACATAGCGATCGCTGCGGGCTCTTGGGTAGTGACTTCTCTGACCTCCATAGAGGTACCAAGAGTGAAAAGCCCGCTTGAAACAGCGGCAATCTTATCTTTGGGCGGTGTCCAAAGCAACGATGTCGTCTTGAGAGAAGCAGAAGCCTTGAGAGCCTGCCTCTTCTTGAAGGCAACGGTGTCCCTTGGGCCACTTGGAAGGTGCGATTTCCCATCCCACCAAGCAGACCTATCATTCGGAATAATGTCTGTTACGAATGCCTCTGGCTCCTCCACAGTGGAAGAGGGAGGAATCGGCCATTGCATCTGGGTGCCACCAAGCGGGGTAAGAGCAAGAGCCTCCGGATCACTATCCATAGGGCTCTTTGGGCCCGGACTCCTCGGGTTCGGGCTCAGTGGCATGATAGGCATGAACCTAACGACGGCTGGCCTGCCAGCTGGGACCACCTCGTCGTCAGAGTCGTCGTAATCTTCAATAATTCTAATCTGCGGCAGCAGGCTATGTCTGCTGGGGACCTCGGACGAATCTAGAAGATTGGCGATTTCCCAGAGGGTAGAGTCGTCGAATCCATCGTCGCTGGCCTCATCGCTGGGAGAGTCGGCGTCGAGCGAGGTGGAGTCAGATTGGTAGTCTTGGTCGTCGTAGTCATCGAAGAAGGACGACGAGTACTCCTCATTAAAATCGTTGGATCCAAGTGTGTTTGGGATCACAAGACGCGGCAGGTTAGATATCGCCGGTAACGCGGGCTGGTACACCGCCTGATCGGACTTTTCGCCCCATGGGAACTGGAATATGCCTAAAGTCTCCCTTTTGTGTGGTAGTGGGCTAGGGCTTTCGACTAGTGTTACAAAGCAGTTAGTAATGTAAAATAATAAGAGGCTGACGATCAAAAGGAAAATAGAAACTGACCAATATCAGGTAAAAATGTCATCGGTCTTGACTTCCTCGTGGGCTTTTGCGTCTTTGGACGGGTTACGATACTTGCGGGTCGTATGTTCTTAGAGCGCCAGAGTCCAGGCGACGGGCGAGCACGGGTAGGAGTTGGCATGTGCCACATGTGCAGGCTGTCGAGACGAAGAGGTTCGATAGTTCGTCGCTGTGCTGGTCTAACACTTAAGGCGGCAGGCTCGGGGGAGCATGGGCGGACTTGGGTAGGCTGTTGAGGAAAAGTCCACAAGAGACCGGCTACCACCGCGGCCTTTGGAGAGCAAGGCTTCCAAAGCTGCGCAGGTTTAACCGTACGCTGGTTCGCGCATGGGATTGCGACCACATTACAGCCGCCAGCAACTACTGCTCTAATGGAAGCTTGCTTAGCGGTGACAACCTTTGAAGTTGACAGCGAACTTGAGAATGATGGCGCATTGCTAGCATATGATTTATGAGCCTCCTCCAACTTGTCTTTCCACAGTCCCGGCTTTGCAATCTCCCCATTGCGTGTTCCGGTGACAACAACAGCAGTCTGGGAAGCCTCCACAATACCTCTAACCCGGGCCTTTCTCGCCTCTCTGATAGAAGCAGTATTGATTGAAGAAGCGATAGAAGCGACAGAGTTGCGCCTTGTAGTCCACGGTGTGAAATCTTCGGAACCCTTAGAGTCGCGATCGATATTCTCATGAAGCTGCTGCCATCTGTTCTCCTGCTCGCCAACCTCCTTTTCCATCTCAGCAAGAAGGTCATCTCGCTGGTCCTGAGTAGCGTCGCCAAGGCTAGGCGACCTATCGCGAATAAAAGGTAGCATATCAGGCTCCTCGAGCTGTTTCAACTGGGCCTGGATTTCTTGCAGGGCCCGGTTAGGCGTATCTATCACTGGCACCGGTAGTGGCTTTTGAGCAAGCGAGGCCTTATTCTTCCCTGTTCGGAGAATAAGAGGGACAGGTGGCACCGATTTAGAGCGAGAGTGGTTCTGCCTATTCGAAAAAGCTGGGATTTCGTCGCCGATACGTGTGTGCCAAGTGCCGGCACTGGGAGTCTTGGTAGGAGACTTGACACCTTCGGTTCCGAAAGTCTGGGATGAGTCGTGGAGGAATGAAGTTGGGTCAGCCCTGGTTGTAGGGGCTTCGGTAGGGTCATAGCCCATCATTATCGACATGAACTTGTAGTCTTTAAGGAGCGATTCCGCGGTGCTCGAGGATGAATCACGGATAGTGTATCTCTGTGGGAGAGCAGGTAATGGCTCATGCAACCAGCTAGCATTCCTAGCCGCATTACCGTCGTCGGAACCATCAGTCGTTTCGGTAAACGAAGAGTATAGTTTTTGAGGCGGAATACTAGACTTTCTGATTTGAACAACATCGTTGCCAACGTCAGGAACACTAGCGTTGAGCGTGCTTCTGTATGTGTCTCGCTGTATGAGCTTCCGTGTGTGCTTTTTCGGTGAAAGGTTGCCCTTTGTTTCGACAGGTAATATAGAAATGATAGTTGATCTTCTTGACGACCTACGGCTAGCAATCTCCTCTTTGCTTATGACTTCAGGCGCTTCGGCAGTAGACACACTGCTGGGCAGCGACGGAACAGATGATCGACGCTGCGATCTGAAAGTACCAACTGGAGGCATCGGGAAGAGCATCGAAACCTTTTCGTCATTTGTCATGTTGTGAATGTGATCCTTCAACAGCCCACGCATCTGAGCAAGATCCGCAGGTGCCGCAGGTAGCGGTGGCAGCGAAGTTGGGCTTCCAATGCGGGGAGCTCTCAACACGGATGTACTAGATCTGTTGCGTCTATGGTTTGGCGAAGGCTCACTTGGGAAGAACACGCCCTCCGAGTCTCTAGTCTTCTTATATGGGCGCGCCCGGTGTAAGATTGAAGGCTTTGCGGCGAGTCCAAGGGATTTCGATCTGTCAACGGGGGCTTTAGGCTTCTTTGAAAAATTCGGCACCTCATTGATGATTGAGTCAACCAGTCCGGGATCATCGTAGACGATGTCCTTCATGAACATGATAGTTTGTCGCTTTTCGGGCGTGGGTGGGAATTCCTTCATCTTTGGATTCGACGGTAGAGTGTTGGCTATAGCAGGCTTGTAGTATTGCCTCTTCTCGTCTATATCAAACCCATTCAGCTGACGTGGGGATCTCTTCCGTACGTCTTTAAGGCCAGGAGACAGATTCGAAGAACTAGAACTTCCATTCGAGCTCACGGAGCTTTGGGAATTCTGGTATTTTAACTCTTTGTAGCTTCCGGAGGGCTTCTTGCGGACAGTACTGATGCTCTTCCTCAAGGCATCGGAAGGATCTAAGCCCGTCGGTGGTGCAGGAGCGGGGCGAGTGGCCACAAGCCGTCGAGTGGCCGCTTCTTCACGCCGAACTCGTTCGTTGGCTGCCGCCGTAGCAAGGTCTACGGTCTGGATTCTTGAGAAGGGTGGTGCGCCGGAAGGTTCCTCTGTGTTAATCAATATAGGCTGAGAGATTGCAAGTTTCCTCGGGCCAGATTGCGCCGACTGTTTAGATCGGCTGAAGAAAGATCGCTTCTGTTTCGTCTCCGGGTCCTCGCCATCCCAAATTGGCCTGGATCTTTGAATTGACGGAATGAGAGGGGGTGGGGCTGATATGGTAGTAGTTGTGCCGGCCATAATGGTGGTAGAATTCCCAAACGTGCCTATTTCAGAGGGGCCCTCTACTGGAATGGCTCCGGTAGCAATATCGACAGATCGAGTATTGACCATAATATTCCCGAAATTTGTCTGTGACCCATCCCGATAACTTTGTAACTGTGGCGAATCACCGGGGGTGCTCGATGGGTTCACAACGAACAGTCGTCCATTAGTAGCCATTCTAGTGCCAGACCTAGGGGAGCCATCGCCAGTACTTGTCGAGTCGAACCGGGGTCTTGGCGGGGCGATAAACGGGGACTGTGATTCCGGAGTCCCAACTTCTGCTTCGCGCGGCGATAGCAATGCTTCAGACCATATCGTTGCTATAGTCAGGAGAATACCAAGGCCGGTGGCGGGGATGACAGTGCGTAGTAGTAGTATTATTGAAGAAAGCCCAAGGTGCAGAGTCACACTCGTTCCAGTCCAAATAGCAAATCCAGCTGTGAAGAGAGCGAGCGCCTTGCCATGTTCCTTGTTTGATGTCGATTGTATTCTGTTGCTGTTACCCCATAACCCTAACGTGAAGATTCGGACCGCCACGAGGCCGAGGATAATAGCATCTAGACCGACGATAAGAATCGACACGGGCAACGCGGCAGATCGCGGCAAGCACAATGGTGCATATTGTGGCCTTGTAAACACGACAAACACAATGCCACTAACCGCCCTCGCTCCAATTAGAGACCCAAGACCATATTTCTCGGCCGGTGACTTCGACACGTGTGCGACGGTCCATAGAAGGAATGCTCCACTCAGCGTTCGCGCGGCTTGGTCGAAAAAGGTCGATGTTGCGATGGTCCCTTGACATATATTCGAGCTCCCGGAGGGTATCAAGAAATTAAGAAATCCAATCTGCGCCCACAGGGCAGAGGATAGAATGAACGTTATGAGGACCAGCCTCCGACGGTCTTGGAATATTGTTGAACCATGACCGCTGAAATAAATAACAAACGAAGAAATTGCGGTCTGTAATAATATACCACTGCACAATGGTTAGTGGTCGAGAGACAAACCCAATATGGAGATACCGACAATGAAAATGCAGCAGACAATGTCTGAATGCTATCCGAGATGGCCATTACGCTTCTGACTGAAAGGAAGAAAAGATCAAAAGAGAATAAAAGCCCAGTCTATGGGTAACAAGAACGTAAATCGTCACAACTGGCATGTCGCGTGCTACAACCGCCCAGTCATGATTGAAGAGCGCCGGCGTCAACAAAAACGACGATGAGATGAGGATTCCAGATGAGAGACTTGAGATGTGATGGGACAAGAATAGAGTAGGGTCCAGAGGCCCGAGAGACGACAGTAGCTTCAACGAGCTCGGAACTTGGCCACTCCACAACAAGACCATGATACACGGTGGCTTACCAGGCCTAGCCGTGTCAAATTTTCACTCACTGGGAAGCCGTTGGTGGGCCTTGGAGGCTGGACCAAGAGACAATTGGCAGGTTACGGAGCAGAGGGCTCAGACATGAGATGCTCCGACACTGTGCGAGAGGGGCGATCCCTGGTTTCTCTCACGGACTGGAACGAGGTTCGCATGATGTTTTTGATGCTTCTCAGTGTAACGCGGCCCTGGTATTGGGTGTATACTGGTGGTGGCGGATATGTCATGTTTCGGAAGCATGTCCCCAACGTCGTGGGTTTCGCATTTAACAAGGGACGAGACGAGGCCAAGAGCCAAGTGACTTTTGGTGTTGGAGTTGCTGTGGAGTTAGAGTAGTATCGCACGACACAATGGAAGATATTGAAGGGCTCAACGGTAGAATAGAGATTGAGCTTAGCTATGAATATACTTTGGGTAGTGGTATTGGAAAGTTAATACTGTTGAGTAGTTGCAGAAAGTGAGGTCTGAAGTATGCCTTTGGGGCTGGACTATGTATTGGCACGTGACACCTAACTTGTGCCGCTGTACTAGTTGCGAGTAAGTACAGTGCATATCACGTGATTATTAAGATTCTACCCGTGGTTACACCACATAATGGCACGTGATACATCCCCGTCTAGTCAGGCACCAAGTACTGGGAATGTCAGAACATGAACAACGCCCTATGAACAAGACGAACAAGTATAACTTATGAACACAAAACTACTGCTAATCAAACAATTAATACTGTCAACTCATACCGTCATCATGCAGTGCGGGCTATTGCTGCCCTACAACGACTCTAACTCTATCCTCTACCACCCGCATAGTCTTATATTATCTATCGTTTACCCCAACATGGGAAATGCATGGGAGCAACGCCCGGCTTGTATGGGAAAATGAGAAAATACGTGGCAGTCTGAGGAATTTAGCATTCTCCTGACCTAGTTATGTCTCAGTCACAAGTCGGCTATGTATGTCGGTCGGTCTCAGTGCAGAATACTCTATCGTGCAGTCAACATGCAGCAGCCAAACAGAACTTCTCCATGTCCATCGCCATGTCCGTCACCATCTCCACAGTGGCGGTAAGTGGAAATATGCGGCAGATCTAAGAAAATCCATCCCCCAATAGTGCGTAGTCATCCGCATTACATCGCTGCGACTTCTCCCGTCCCGTGTTCTACTGCAATACATGCAACAACTGCACCACTACTGCACTACCACCGACCACCGACCACCGATGTCCCACCGCTAACTCACTAACTCCCAACTAAAACTCACTTACAAAACCACTGTCAGCCTTCTTGCGGCAAACGGAACCCGCTTCCGCCCCTCACACCTTCCCTTTTGTCCTTTTCAATTCGGCCCTGAGACATGCGAAAACAGGATTACTCGGCCATCTACAAACAACATCTTACCTGCCTCGCCTGCCACGCCTGCCACGCCCTGCCACCGACTCGCCATATCCCTACCACGATATTTCTCGTACGATGCGATGAGATCTGACCTGCCCTGCCGCCCCTACCCCGGATTCTGATCGCTGCGCCTTATCGGCAAACCTGCACATATCGGCGCCGAAATCCAAAGTTTACACGAAACCGACGGGCCGCTTTGACTTGGCGAGATGGCGGGAATGATGCCCGATCAACCATTTCCTGAATACCAGGCCGGCCCTGAGATATCCCCCTCTCTCGATGGCATGTTCAATGTCGAGGTCGAGCCGATGTTCGCGGAGTTCTGGGACATCCAAGATACCCCACCATTCACCCAGGAAGGCCTCGACCAAGCGCCACTGCCATGGAGCGGCCCTCAGATGGGCGTGGGCGCTCCAATGCAGCCAAACGTCGAGTCAGTACAGCAGCCCGCCATAGGGAGTTTGTCAGTAGCGCAACAGGAGCTGCTGCGCAGCATCGCGATGCCGGCTCACCTCCAATATCCCACCACGACCAGAGCGACCAGTGCGACCAGCCCTCACTCGGCCACCAGCAGACGCCAAAGCGGCTCGGTGACAATGTCATCACCGGACAACCAGAGCCGTGCGAGAAAACGAAAGTCGTCCACCGAGGGGAATGAGGAGGATATTTCTGGCGACGAACACGGCCACCGGCCAGTCAAGAAGACGGCACATAATATGATCGAGAAGCGCTATCGGACGAACCTGAATGACAAGATTTTGGCTCTACGCGACAGTGTCCCAAGTCTACGCGTCATGACGAAGAGCGCGCGGGGAAGCGATGGGAGTACGGAGGTTGAAGATCTCGAGGGGCTCATTCCCGCGCACAAGCTAAACAAGGTCAGTGAAGTGGCACGATTAACTCCGCAAATTGGCTAATGTGACAAAGGCAACCGTATTATCGAAGGCAACGGAGTATATTCGACATCTAGAAAAGCGGTCGAAGCGCCTCGCGGAGGAGAACGAGTCTATGAAAGCCCGTGTGGCCGCGTTTGAGAAACTATTCCTTTCAGGTTCGATGGGCTTCAACATGACACCCAATCTGACACCACCCGCCAACAACCAGTTCAACTTCGAAGAACAAATGCGATTCACAGGTGGCCACGGGCCCATGAGCGGGCAAATGCCGAACAGACAACTTGCCCCAGATGGCAGCCACAGTGGTGTTGTTGGACCTCCACAATACTTCAGGAGAGACCATCGTCCTCCGCCAATGAACCAGCAAGCGTATCAAATCCACCCAGAGCAACAACCCCTACCAAACCGAGCGCAGGGCGGTACCAACGCATGGGGAGGCAACGGAGCATACTTCGGCAAGATAATGGTTGGCTCCCTCGCTGGACTAATGATTCTGGACGGTTTCAGCGAATCCCACTCATCTGGCGGACCCTCCGAGGCAAAGGGCCTCTTCGCCGTCCCAACACAGTTCCTCGGTAACGCAGCCAAATTCCTCAGAACATCGGGCGAAATCAACATCCTCGGCCACCACTCCTCCGCCGCCCAAACCTTCTCCTATCTCCGCCTCTTCCTCCTCCTCGGCGCCCTCCTTTCCGTCTTCATCCCCTCATTCTTCCACGCCCCACCCCCACCACCTCCCCAAAAATCCGCCCCGACCCTCACCTCACTTGCCCCCACCATCGCCTCTCCCCTCCGCCTCCGCCGCCGCGCCTTCCTCACCGCCCTCCAAACCGTCTGGATCCCCTCCCCTAACCCATTCCTCTCCCTCTGCGCGCTCGCCCTCAAACTCACAAAACTCACCCTCCTCACCCTCGTCGGCGCCCCCGCCTACGCCCTCCTCACCGGCACAACCTCCCCATCGGAGACAGCCCGCGTAAAGGCGTGGTCTATCGCCCTCGATGCCCAGCTCATTGGCGGCGACCCCCACGTCTCCCGCGCTCGCCTAACACTCACCCTCCTCGCCTCCGCCACCCTCCCCGCCACCCCCCTGCGGCTCATGCTACAAGCACTCCACACCCGCATCCTCTTCCACAACGCACCATTCCCCCTTTCCCCCACCTTCGCCGCGCACCTCGCTAGAAA
>LMYD01003067.1:0-22972 GCA_001630595.1 Pseudogymnoascus sp. BL308 | reverse complement strand
TCACTTTCTTGAGCAAAGGGCGGTGAGCGCCAATATAGCTTACTAATCACGACAGGGTAGAATTTTCATATTCCTCAGATTACAGGGTATAATTTTCATTTACCGATATTCCTATCCCAACTCCGTTGCCAAAATATTGGGGTTATCCGGAGCGATCGTCAGAGACATCACCTAAATCGACCACGGCGGATCGCGCTGAGACATATCTCAGCGCACATCATCGCAGGAAAGGGATGCCGGCAAAGCCGGTGAAGGGCTTTGCCGGACGTCATGGGGCGGAGTGGGCGAGGGGGAGGCGGCATATAAGCACTTCGTGGTTTCCCCTTTGAGGGTGTTGTGTTTACGTATATGTTTCGCAGCGGCTGTCTCTTTCGATTTTGGGTTTCAGTTTACATACACCCACTTCTTCAAAAATGATCTTCACCGGGCCGCTAGCGGGCGCGGCATTACTGCTGTTTGCTGCTGAGTCTGTAGGTGCCGCTGTTATGCGGTCGCGTGCCGATGTGGGGTGTGGGATAGTCCAGGACTTTAAGGGGGACACGAAGACGGGAGAGAGCATTAAGAGCGATGGGATACCCCGGACGTATGATGTTTATCTGCCGCCCAATTATGACGAGGTAAGGCGCCCTGCAGAGATAGGAGGAAGCTGTGGTGGTGGTGGTCCAAGATTTTTTTTCTAATAGTTGGTGGTGTGCAGAACAAACCAACCCCCTTAATCGTCTCCTACCACGGCGCCAATGGCGATTCCACCAAACAGCGCGCCCTCGACCGCTTCGATAACCATACCTGGAACCCCGACCACATCGTCGTCTGGCCCAATGGCTACAAGGTGCGTCCCCCCCATCCTCCCTTTCCACCCCAAGATCTACACATCCTCAGTCCCTCCAATCCAGACCTCACTAACACCACTCCAGGGCTTCTGGCAAGGCCCCAGCTACGCCGACCCCAAGATCTCAGACACGAAATTCACCAGCGACTTAATCACGCAACTCCGCTCTGATTTCTGCGTCGACGACACACGCATCTACGCCGCAGGCAAGTCGAATGGGGGCGGGTTCACGGGGACGCTCGCGTGCTCAGCTGAGGCTGGGAAGAATTTCGCTGCGATCGCTGCGTGCGCGGGGGCGTTTTATACGGATGTTGTTGAAGACCCCAACGACAAGTGTGAGCCTTCGAGGTCGCCGTTTCCGATTCTCGAGTTCCATGGCTCAATTGACGAGACGGTAAGTTTGAATCCTACAACCTCCCTCCCGCCCCCAGGAAGAAACGACGTCTTTTTGGGCGGGGGGTGGGCAGAGTCCTTTAAGAGAAAATACAAGCACCGGGCTGACAAACACACAGATCCCCTACTTACCCAAGGGAAACGGATCCGGTGGTCCCTTACCGCAAATCCCAGACTGGCTCGATACGTGGGGCCAACGCAACGGGTGCGCGAAGGACTATAAGCCCGCCATATCGCAGTTGAATGGCGATGAGACGGTGCAGGAGACGCTGTATAGGTGTAACGACGCGGCGGTGGTGACGGGGTATTATATCGAGGGGATGAACCACAGTTGGCCGTCGACGACGCCGAATAGTGATAATATTAAGCATAAGGATGGGCCGGTGAGTATTGATGCTACGCCGATGATTTTGGAGTTTTTTAGGGGGATTAGGAAACCTTGATGAGTTAGATGATGGGAGTTGGAGAATTTGAGAGACTATAGAACCTCTGCATATATATTACCGTTAGAAAGAATTGTCGGTTCTTGAGAATGTGATGTGTGGTTCTGTCGTATTTTTCGTGGACGATCTTCAGCATGGTAATATATTTTTATGCTTAAATAAATTAACAACCCCTACCAAACCACCATTGATCACCATTGCCCACTCAAGATATCGGGAGAGTAAAAGACAAGTAGAACGAGCGTACAGATCTTCCGGTATATTTAAAAGGCCGATATTTAAAAAAGCATGGGACGAATAAAGGTAAAGGGTGTTGAAACCATACCTTTCAGATTATTATAAATGTGACATAAAAACCACCAAAATTATTTAATATAATCCCCTCCAAAACGCCACATATTCACAACGTACTTCAGAACCCCAGTCTAAACACAATAACTTATCATTATGGGCATGAATGAGCCGATTACTTTTGTATTCTTGGATATCTCACTTTCGCACCCCCAATCACTCTCATCTACCGAGAGTTGGACAGCACCATAGCACTAAAAAAAACGCACTATAAGGAGCTCATCCCAAACCCTCCGGTTCCCTTTACAACTCCCCGGTATTCCCAGAGCGCCTTTTCCGTCTCCCCACCCCCCACCGGCCAATAAATTACGCCCTCATTGCCCCTATCGCAAACCCGCTCGCAAAAAACACACACAAACAATCACTCGTCTCGTCTCGCCCCATCACGCCGAGACCGCGCCATTATCGCCATCCGCCAGCCTCTCCCGCTGCGCCATGACGCGACCGTTGCAGATATCAATAAACATCTCAAACTTCTCAATCACCTTGTCCTTCTGCTCCAGCGCGGCCCTGAGCTGCTCAATCTCCCGACTCGTATCCTCCTTCAGCTGCTCCAGCTCCTCTTTCACGCGCGTCACCTCCGCTCGGCACTCTTCCCTGAACTTGTCCTCTGGGTTGGGCGCCTGGCGCCGCTTATAGATTGTCTGCAGCGGTGCGTCGGGGTCGAGCTCCGTGTCCTGCGAGCGCTTGTCTAGTTCTCGGGCTATGGCTGCACGCGCATTGTAGATGTCCCGCGGGAGATAACCGGCGTTCGGGTGCGCAGCTTGGATCTGCTTCAGCGTCTCCTGCGCACTAACGCCTGCATCTCGAAGTGCCTTGACTGCCGCGACGGCCGTCCTGTCCAGTCGCCTGGCCGCGGGGTGGTCAATGGCACCCTTGCTAGGCCCGTGGTTGTGCACACAGAATAGACCATCCGGGCGATACTTCAAGAGCCACTCCATGGTCGTCTCTATAGCGTAGAGACTGAACTGGCACCCTGTCTTGCGGGACGTTGTAGCACGCCTGCGAACGGGGGAGTCGACGGGGAGCATGTTGTGTTTTGAAGTGCCGCCTTTGTCACATGTCAAGAGCACCTTCTTGAGTCCGATCCTGTTCTTCTTTTTCGAGCGTCCGATCACGCAGGCGTAGCCGCGGGCAAGGCCCCAGGCATTGACGGACTGGAGGAGGGCTTCGAATGTTGGGAAGGACGTTTCTGGCGGGGCCTCCATGCCAAGGCTTGGGTCGGGCGTCAGGGCAAAGTGCGTGGGGAATGTGCTTGATTGTGGAGAAGCTGAGGCTGAGGCAGAGGAAGAGGACGTGCTAGGGTCATGGCCGTTACTGGGCGGTTGTTGAGGCTGTTGCTGGGGCGCTGGAGGTTGCTGCTGCTGCGGGGTTTGTTGGCGCGCTTGCTGGTGAAGCTGTTGCTGCTGCTGCTGCTGCTGCTGGTGTTGCTTGCCGTTCAGTTGAGGGTGGTGGGAGGTTTGCAGAGTTGGTAAGGGTGGTCGTGTGGCCGTGGGTGCACTAGCCGCGTGCTGCAATTGGTATAGGTAGCTGCTGTGATCTTGCTGTAGTTGCGCATTTGGTGGCGCCGTGGCGAGCGTGTTTGGATTCATTCCATTGCTTCCTGAACGGTTCACATTGTCTTCAGGGAGCGACACCTGGCGGGTGAAGTAGGGCGCTGAGGAGGGGACATGAGGTTGTTGCCCAGAAGTTGTTGAGGGCTGTGGAGGTGCGTTGTAGATTGGGTGTATGGCGCTTGGTACGCTGGATTGGGCATATGCACGGCGTGCATTCTCCTGTGGCAGAGCGAAGGACATCGAGATATCGTCAATGCCTTGACCTCGGGAGGTGGTCTGGTGAAGATCGATAGTTAGGGTGTGAGTATATCAATCGTGCTCTGGATCGATCGCCAATAATGTGGGGTGGTGTCAGAACTCGGACCAGCTGTTTTGCCGTAAGCACGTGATGCGACATGTTTGACGATGGGAAGAACTTATGAGCATAGCTTTCGACAGCTCTTAACTACACTTATGCTATCACAATTGTTCGTAAGTTTGGGATCCCGAGTCTTTGTATTATTCTCGTATTCATAAAAAATGTGTCTAGGTATCTCTACTAAGCACAAAACGCAGTGGCGGAACGTATTTCTACGTTACAAATCCTCATATAATCGTTGATTTGTACAGCACTGCGAGGGTGTCTCTGTGACTCTGTCCCGTGCACCAATCCTCGCCCATTGAGAGTCAAGATTGTTAAGGGGATCTATTCTCCATTGCCTATTTTCTGGACTTGAAATCTACAGGAAGTAGTCTGGCGTGCCTATAATGCTGTTAGCAGTGATATCAGATAGCATGTTTTCATTCGAAACTTACGTCGTGAAACCATTGGCTCTCCGGCTCTTGGGCATGGATCAAACTGCAAGCTGTGGGTTGTTAGTATGTGACATATCAAGGTGTGGTTGGCCAACTTACAAGGTGTACTTGAGATGCTCATCTATCTCCATGATTGCCGCTTGGTTACCGCACCTGTAACAGTAATTTGGTGCTGTGTCATAAGTTAGTGATGAACAATAGAAGGGCAAAGTCTCGCTGCATACCAGAAAAGATAGTGACAACGTTCCGATCTTGAGACCAATTGTAACCCTCCATGACAAGTTGATGAGCTCTGGCAACCAATGTCAAGCCGTTATTGTGATTGAAAGCCTCCGAGATATCCTGCCCGAATGTGTACCCCGCACCTCTAGGGGATATCCCCCACCCGCATCTATCATCTGGGTCGGACCAGAGAAGGTCGCACATTGGTCCTTCATGGGGAACCTCTTGTATGCGGTCAAGCGCTCTGATGTTGTCCAGGGTGTCAATGCTGGGAGACAAGCCACCGTGAAGGCAGAATATTTGATTATCGATAAGGGCTGTGAGTGGTAGGTAGTCGAAGAGATCTGTGAAGTGCTTCCAGACGTTCGCGTTGCCATATTTGCGGAGGCATTCGTCGTAGAATCCGTAGACCTGAGTGATTTGGCGGGATTCGTGGTTTCCTCTGAGGATGGTGATGCGTTGAGGGTAGCGGATTTTGAGGGCAACAAGGAGGGTGACAGTTTCGACTGAGTAGTATCCGCGATCAACATAGTCCCCTACAAGTCGGTTAGCACACGAGAACCCCAAGGGTATCGATTTGACATGCCCATGAATAAGTAGTTGGTATCGGGGTTCGGTCCTCCGATCCTGAACAGCTCCATCAGATCATGGAACTGGCCATGAATATCTCCGCAAACTGTAACTGGGCATTTCTAAACAGTCCATTAGAGTTTGCATATGCCTGACCGCACAACGTCAACTTACGACTGGCTGAACGTTTGACTCTTCCTGTAGAACCTCTCTCGCCTGTTTAAACAATGTTAGGTTCATTTCCGAAGGCAAGCTCGTTGATCGCGAGCATTGGGAGGTTAGTGGCCCAATCTTACCTTCTCGCAGAGCCGTTGGACATCCACCTCCGCAAGCTGCTTGCACTGCATCAGGCTCTCAATCCAGCCGTCAAGAGTAGATATAGAAGTAGGCTCAGACACTGGCGATAATCGCGTGGGCTCTACCACTCTACCAACATCCTCCATGGTGGCGTCCATTGTGCCCCGTTGTCGTTGACGATTGTGACGTTGCGACCAAGGCTGGTGTTGTTTGGAAGCGGGATGTCCAGCTCAGATCGAATGACTCCGCGCGCGTAAGTCTTTTGTCGCAAAGTGTCTCGGAGTGTTGTAACAGGCTAAACAAGGTGCAGCTGGGCCACAGTCGGTATGCCGGTATTCGTGAAGGGTATTGAATTTGGATTGCAGAACGTTTACCCCGATTCTGTATGGGGTACTTGAAGTTGGATAGTGTATGGGTGGGCTTGCCATATCTCGCTTAGATCAACCCGCGTCTAAAAGTACGTACTCCACCAAAGCTATTCACAGTCGTAGCTTACATAAATGAACACTGTTAATTGCCTTTCAACAAAGATAAATTGGACCTGCGCGATAAGATATTTATTATACAGTGATTATAAGTATGCCTCCTATACGTTCTGTGCAAGCCCAAGCCCAACAGGTGTACTCCCCCCACTTGTTGCCTCAGTTTCACGGCCTATCAAGCTCTTGAAATCCAAGCCAACTTCAGAGAGCATCTTTGCGTGTTCCCTGGACTGCTCCATACATTCTTTCCAGACGTGGCCCTCACGGTCGGCACTGCTTAGCTGCCTGCTCAAAATCACGTTGAAGGCATCTACCTGTTCCTTCGCCCACTTGACACATGCGCTCATCGTCAATGGCGGAAAGCATTCCTGGAACGTTAAAACGGTGTTTTTGATGATCGCAAAGTATACGAATGAGATCTCCCAGATGTACTGGTGTAGATTTCCCTCAAAGGTGCATTGTCTGCCATGAACAATTAGCGCGAATAGAGAGGCACAGAATACCATAACTTACCTTGAGCGTTTATGAATGGTGAGGCTCCGTGCTTTCAGATAAGCTTCCCGCGCGCTATCCTCGAAGCCAAGCCGTGTAAGCCAGCCCACATTGCGCTTCGTCTTTTTCAACTCGTTGTGGCTATCAACCAGCTCACGAGTGATCAGGCCTGCAAGCTTAACAGCCCTCTCGTTGGCCTTGAAGTTGATGAAGTCCTGAGCCACAGCATTATTCTTCAAACCCTTCGCCAAGGCCTTCAGTTTTTCGAGGCGATTGACTGCCTCGTCGAATTGCTGAAGCGCAATGTCAATATCAAGTTCGTCAACTTGGCCTTCAACCCAGCGTAGATTCTGCTGCTTGCCATCGACCTCAATAAACACATTGGGGCGCTCTTTCATATCAGATAGTGTCTCCAATAGGTTTGCCTTCTCCAGTAAACCTGGATCCCGTGACGCGAAGTAGTTAATGGTTTCTTTGGTTTTGTTGTTACTTTCAATCTCTGACCGTAACCCCCTTCGTAGCTCCTCTACAGCCTTCCGGAAGTTAAGGAGTAGTTGCGTCTTCTCAGAGCTGTCTGCGTTCTCTGTACGGTATGTGAAAGATTCCTGTGCAATTCCTCGGATCATAATGGCATCCGCAACCTTATTTCTAGAACCAGTAGCGTCGTTGGTGCCTGCAAGGTCGACCATTTCAATGTCGAGCAATGGCCAGCATCTATCTGCCACAAGTTTTGAGGGGGCTTGTCGGGGGTCAGATCCGTTGGTGCCCTCAATTCGTCGTTTTTTGCGTGAAGCAACGAGAAGATGGTCGTTTAAGAGGATAATTTGCATAGACCTTCTCGGCTTCCACGTTGCGTTGTCAAGCTCCACCCAAAGACCGGCATTTTGGACGACATGGCGGCCAAGTGCCGCAGGGAGGAACTTCTGTGAACCACTGACGGCCTTCCACAAAGCCTGTAGCTGAGAATTCCACAAAGCCGTGCGATCCGCAACAGAGCTCCGCTTATCCCGCTTGCTGAGAACTGTATTCATGGACCCATTGAAGCCTGATGTGTCGGCGGCAGCCGATGATGACGCAGATCTCAGAGCCGTTGTATTGCTCTTAAGCTCAGACATAAGGTTCCGTAGAGCTCTCATTTCGCCCTTTAGCTTTTCGGCTTCCTTGCTAATTTTAATGAACTGCGTTCGGTTTTGATAGACGTTTTGTTGTAGATCCACCGAAGTTCGATTTCTCATCTTCTTCAGAGCCTGTTGGTAGTCGTCTATGTCCTGCTCGGAAGCGTCACCTAGAATACTGGCAACATCTAAACGTTGTTAGCATTATATACAGAAGGGAAGTAGAACGCCATGTCGCTGTTGATGCAAATGCTCACATTGCTGCGGTTGCAAGGAAGGGTCACGAAGAGCATTCATGTCAACCGTGATACCGGCACCCCTTGACGGCGGCTTGCCACCATCCCTATCACTGGGCCTAACATTTCTCCCTGCTGGTGATGTCGATGGTATCGGGGGTGCAGTGGCATCGAACCCCGCAGGCAGGTTGTTAAATCGAGTTGAATACCGGCGTTTCACAAGGTCGGATGTCTAGTAGCAAGTTAGTCAGACAAGCAAATTTGACGCCAAAAGCTTCAATTAGCAGCTGCCTTACCTTTCCACCGGCCTGTTGGCGCTGCTTGGGAACCTCGATACCTGACTTGCCTCCGGCGCTTCGAGGCACATCGGGGGTTTGTTGAATTGGACCTGATATTTGTTTGGGCGCACTTATAACTGGGCGTGCTTTCCGCTTTGTTCGCAGCGATATTCCTCTTCCACGATCGTCAGACATGGCTGGTCGTGTCGTGTTGAAAGTTCAAAGAGTATGCAATTGGAATTCGTGAGCTCTCCCCGGATTGTATAAGTGGCAGCTCCAAGACGACGTCGTTGGCTGGGACGGTACGGGTGGGCCGCATTACGAGTTCACGTTATAAAGGTGCCTAATTTTCGAGGCTGACATAACCCGCGTCGAAATTATTGCCAAAGGGAACCATTTTTTGGCCATAGCAAGGTCCCCCTACGACATCAACCACAACCTTTGCTTATCCGCAAACCCGCCCCTACAGAGACTAAAGTTTGTTTACACCGTTGTTCAAAATGGTCCAAACTTCAACAATTGTCACTGCTACCGTTGGCACAATTGCGACGGGCCTCGCCGGTATGTCAACCATTTCATCCATCAACCTCGGGATCTCCTAACATTTATACCCGATAGCTTATGCCATTTACTTCGATCACCGCCGGAGAACGGACCCGGGTTTCAGAAAGCAATTGAAGAAGGAGTCTAAGAGACAAGCACGGGCAGCAAAGGAGGAGGCGGAGGCACACTCCAACAGACAGCGTGAGGCTTTGAAGTCCGTGGTAGAGGAAGCGAAGGAGGAGGGCTTCCCAGTCGACGTGGAGGAGAAGGAGGCATATTTCATGAATGAGGTCGCGCGTGGAGAGCAACTGGCACAAGATGGTAAGAACTCTACCGTTACAATCTGCATCACCCATGTTTGGATTGGAAAGCACCCCGACACCACCAAACGGGGGCTTCATTATCGACAAATATATAAAGTCCTTTACTAACAAGTTTTAATTTATAGGATCCGATAACCTCGAAGCAGCTCTGTGCTTTTACAAGGCGCTCAAGGTCTACCCCCAGCCATCTGACCTGATCACCATCTACGACAAGACCGTCCCCAAGGTCCGTACTTCCATCCTCCCATCTGCAACTGGCACAGGACCGTGAAACTGACACCTATAATAGCCTGTACTTGACCTTCTCGCGGAAATGATCGCAGTTGACCCCAGTCTTCACGTCGGCCCCTTTGCTGCCGGAAGCGAAGGTTCTGATAGCGGCATTCCAGGAGTCGGATTGGATTAAATGCCTCGAATTTCCTACAACACCTACGACCTCTGAAGATTCCTCAAACTCCCAGAAAGCCATCTAGGCTACATTGCGTTTCAACATGAGGCGGAAGCGCTATGCAGCCTAGAATCGAACGACTGGACATGGGCATGGATCTTTGTATATCAGCTGTACCTGGCGCCCTTCATCTTTGTGTTTTAATTAGTCTCCTACTCCTACTTTACGAACAACGAGGTATGAAGATATATCCTGTTTAGTTTTCTGTCAAAATCAAGGGGTCTCTGGATAAGTCATGTATAAATAGAGTTGCGACTTGGATGTGGATAGCATAGAATAGCTTCCAATACGAAGTCAATTGTTTATCCAAATTCATTACCATTTTACTAGTTTACGGTAGTTGATATGAATGATTAATGGGGCTAAATTCCAAATATAACTCCAAAGTTTAGGTTATGGCTGGTAATAGAATGGCCAAATAATCATAAGAGTTGCTTACTTCGCGACTCTGGTAAGATTTCTTTGGTTCCCGCTTTATAGCATCATAGGGCGTTTTGGCGAGAGACGCCAGGGGGTGTCCGTAAGGACCCCTGTCGAAATAGTTCAAATCGCGGTCCATCCATCGTTTACGCGAATTGTTAATACCGTTTGGAGACTCCAAGACAACCTCCTTTCAACCACCTTGGTCTATGTAATATCTGGACCCTGAAATACCACCAAATAAACCGCTACCTCTACATCCATCTGCTATCGAAGCTGCGCAACTTTCGATATGATATCCTACCTATAATTAATACCAACTCACTATGGAGACTCTGGTCTCATCTCCCGCAAGCCCCTCGGCGAATGGTGTCGCAGGCAGCCATTTTTCGACCGTAGACCCTACGCTGGTTGTCGAGCATCTCGCAAGACTTATTGAGGCCAACCTGGGAGCTACAAGGAGAGAGCTGGAGAGCATCGGCAGCTTGTTGTCGAAGTCTAGATACCCGGAAACCGTCCAACGTTGCACTCGTTTCGCAACAGAATCGCAAGTTGCCCTCTACGTGCAAAAAGATATTATCGAAACGGAAGAAGATGCCAAACAGTCAGCTGCCGATGGGCAAGGTACGTTCCGTCGTATTCTTGCAAGTGACGGGACAGGGGCTAATAATAAGATAGGCGGCTTTGCTTACACCTTGACCGGCGACCCAACATTATCCCCCCTGACAATCACCTCTCTGATTGTCACAAAACGATCCCCAGCAATAGATCCCTTGATACCAGTCGCTCTGCAGATACATTCTATTGTGCTCCCTGGAGCGGCCGCCCAAACGACAACGACCGGTGGCTCTGGGCCAACCATCGAAGTCCTCTACAACCTCATTCATAATGGCCTCGGCCCATTTTTCGATGCATATATCAAGAACCAAGCAACATCAAATGGCAATAGCGGGCGTACAGAAGTCGACAGCAAGACAGGCATACAGGTCACCAAGAAGAGGATCGCTGACTTGGATCTGAGTCTTCGTCATCTCCAGGAGAACGTGGAGATCCCCGAGTTATCCCTCCCGCTCCACCCACTCGTACAAAATGCAGCGGATGAGGCCGCAGCTCGTGGAGCCAAGCCCACCGTGGATTATATTTCAGAGTCGATACTCCAAGACAGCACGTTCTTGAATAGCTTGCAAACCACGGTCAACAACTGGATTAAGTCGATACAAACCATCACGAAGATGACCAGGGATCCGAAAACTGGAACAGCAAACCAGGAAATCGACTTCTGGCTGTCGAAGGAATCGGCGCTTGAGAGCATAGAAGCGCAATTACGAAGCGATGGTGTCCAACTCACCCTCGAGATTCTCCGCCATGCGAAGCGTTTCCAAGCAACCGTTAGTTTCACCGCAGATACTGGGCTGAAAGAAGCAACGGAGATTGTCCAAAAATACAATCAGCTTATGCGAGACTTCCCTTTGGACGAATTGAATTCAGCTACAGCGCTTTCGAAAGTTGTGGAGGCCATTGGACAGATTTTCAACCATCTTAACAAGAAGTTGAGGATTTGCCCCTATCCCGTACCACGAACGCTGTCCCTGGTGGAAGCAATTTCTGCGGACCTCGACACCAAGTTGCACTCCTTACTTCATGGCAGATCGTTGATGCACCTCGACTATAGAGATTTCAAAGTCTTAATGACGACAGCCGACAGTATTTTTGCTGCATGGGACGAGAGTATTAAAGAGTTCACGAACGTTGCAAGAGAAGTGACTAGGAGGCGAAACGACAAGTTCATTCCTATCAAGATCAACTCAAGACACGCCGCGCTTCAGCAGCGACTTAAATACGTCAATACGTTCCGAGACAACCACGAGCAACTGCAACGAACCATTGTCAATGTTTTGGGCCCCAAGAGCAACGGAGGCGGTGTCGATGCTGGGTCGGCTAATGGCGTTGTTCTCATTGAAGAAATGGGCGATGTCGATGCTGTTGAAGAGGTCCAACAAGCATATGCCGCCTTGAAGAACGTCGACTTGTTAGACACGTCTCCGGAAGGCACTCAATTCTGGGCGCAGCAGGAAACGGCCTACAACGAGCGAACTGCAAGAGTCGAAAACTCCATCATTGCAAGGCTGAGAGATCGCCTGGCAACTGCGAACAGCGCCAATGAGAAGTTCAGAGTTTTCTCCAAGTTCAATGCTCTCTTTGTGCGACCAAAGATTCGGAGTGCTATTGCAGAATATCAGACCGTTCTTATCAATAATGTCAAAACTGATATTACTGCGCTCCACGAGCGTTTCAAGCAGCAATACGGCCATTCCGAGGCTCATGCTATGGCACAGCTGCGCGATCTCCCCCCTGTGGCGGGTGCTATTATTTGGGCACGACAAATTGAGAGACAACTCGATGGCTATATGGAGAAGGTCGAAAATGTCTTGGGTCATGATTGGGCACTGCATGCCGAAGGCCAAAAACTCCAGACAGAGAGCAACATGTTCAGAAAGAAGCTCGACACGCGACCTATTTTCGAGGCCTGGCTGCATGATGTTCAACGGAGACAAATTAATATCACTGGCTTGCTCTTCGCCATCAACAAGAATAGATCAGCTGGCAATGCTCTGGAGCTTGTCGTCAACTTCAACCCTCAAGTCATCGCTCTCTTCAAAGAGACTCGTAATCTGGTTTGGCAAGGCTACCAGGTACCTCACGCAATTAATAATATATCGAAAGAGGCCAAACGAGTCTATCCTTACGCCGTCAGTCTTATGGAAAGCGTCCGCACGCTTGCACAGACAAATCGCCAAATCTCAGAGATGTCAGACGTGTCAACGTTACTCAGCGGCTATCAAAACGATGTCCAGGCTCTCATTGCCAAGGGGCTGCCGCTGAAGTGGGAGTCATTTATCCACTCATATGACGTTCATATTAAGCAAACGTACCTAGCGAATGGGACCATGGACCACAACTCCGGCAACAGGAACGAAAGCAAGCATGTTCAATTTGTTCGCGAGTTTGGAGTCACTGTATCTCTGCTTCAGAACAAGACTGAAGTTCTCGCTTCAATCAACACAACCGTGCAAAGGGCGCTGGCTGATATTGAGACCTGCCCATACAACGAGGCGACCTTCCAAGAAAGACTGGAAACTATTCAGATGGCTGTTGATCAGCTTAACCTGGAGAATTTCGTTAACCTGGACCACTGGGTTCATGGTATGAACCAGCGTATTGAGAATACTCTACTCGGACGACTCCATCAAGCCATAAAGGCCTGGATCGAGGCCTTCCAGGATGTCCAATCCGAAACTGTCGACAGCGATAGCAGAAGAAAAACCTTAATTGGTGCGAACGACATATCGATTTCTTCAGTGCCCGTTATCCGTCAACTGGTCCATGAGATCACAATGCGAAACCAAGTCATTTATCTTGAACCCCCTCTTGAATATGCCCGAGCAAATTGGATTTCGGAGCTGCACGGCTGGCTGGGTGTTGTGTGTAATCTGCGAAAAATCAAAGCTTCTCGTTATCAAATGAGCATCGCCGCTTCCAATGAGGCCGAGGCGCGATTCACAGACCTACCAAGGAATTGCGCCGAAAGCTTACTTGAGGTGTACACCACTATCGAGAACCAGCTGCTTGAAATCAGTCGTTACGTTGATAAATGGCTGCAGTTCCAGTCTCTTTGGGATCTGCAGTCAGAGCAGGTATACGAGATTTTGGGCGACCAATTATCAAAATGGCTACAACTTCTTCGAGAAATTCGCAAGACTAGATCAACCTTCGACACAACCGAGGTTAGCCGCTCATTTGGCCATGTATCTATCGACTACGATCAAGTGCAAACCAAAGTCAATGCCAAGTACGATCAGTGGCAGCACGAAATCTTAACCAAGTTTGCAGGACGTCTAGGCACCAGAGTTCGCGAAGTGCATTCGGAGATCGAGAAGGCACGGAAGGATCTGGAAGTTCAATCGCTAGAAGCCAGCTCCACCGCTCAGGCAGTCCAATTCATCACAATCGTCCAGGCCTGTAAGAGGAAGGTGAAGACTTGGGGTCCTGAAATTGAGATATTCAGACAAGGCCACACGACTCTGGTTCGCGAACGATACCAGTTTCCAGCAGATTGGCGATCCAACGAGCAGGTCGATTCTGAGTGGGATGCTCTCAATGAATTACTCAACCGCAAGAGCAAGACTGTCCAGGACCAGACAGATGCTCTCCGCGCTAAGATTGTGGCCGAGGATAGACTTGTGGGAGACAAGATCGCAGAAATCATCGTCCAATGGAACGAAGAAAAGCCAGTTTCGGGTACCATTGCACCTGATGTTGCCTCCTCCACGTTGACTTCCTTCGAAACACGAATCACCAAGCTACACGAAGAGTCGCTCATGGTTTCGCGTGCAAAGGAAGCCTTGGATATTCCTGGCAGTCCTGATGCCGCCCTCGCTGCCATTTTGGAAGAAGTTCAAGATTTCAAGGGTGTCTGGGCTGCCTTGTCGACTATTTGGAAGAGCCTCAACGACCTTCGTGATACTCTTTGGAATAGCGTCCAGCCAAGAAAGCTGCGAACTTCAATTGATGGTCTAATCAAGATGACGAAAGATATGCCCAGCCGAATGCGTCAATACGCCGCCTTCGAGCATATCCAGAACATCTTACGCAAGCTGCTGAAAGCCAACTCGCTCCTTGCTGAGATGAAATCCGAGGCTGTCCGTGACCGCCATTGGAACAAGATCTACAAGTCTCTTAGACCAGGGAAGCGCTATTCTCCTATCTCCATGACTCTTGGCGATGTTTGGGACCTCAATCTTGCGGCTAGCGAAGTAGTTATCCGGGATATCATTGCCCAGGCGCAGGGAGAAATGGCATTGGAAGAGTTCTTGAAGCAAGTTCGAGAGATTTGGACCAACTACTCTCTTGATCTTGTGGCCTACCAGAATAAGTGCAAACTGATTCGTGGCTGGGATGATCTCTTCGCCAAGTGCAGCGAAAACCTCAACTCGCTGCAGGCCATGAGACACTCACCTTACTACAAGGAATTCGAAGAGGAAGCTGCTTCTTGGGAAGACAAGCTTAATCGAGTTCACGTTTTGTTTGATGTCTGGATTGATGTGCAGCGCCAATGGGTTTACCTGGAGGGTGTATTCACTGGTAACGCTGACATCAAGCATCTTCTTCCTGTGGAGTCGAACAGGTTCCAAAATATCAACACTGAATTCTTTTCGGTCATGAAGAAGGTGTACAAAGTGCCATTTGTCCTCGACGTCCTCAACATTCCCGAGGTTCAGAAGTCGTTGGAGCGCCTGGCCGATTTGCTGAACAAGATCCAAAAGGCTCTGGGAGAATATCTCGAAAGAGAAAGAGTATCATTCCCACGCTTTTACTTCGTTGGAGATGAAGATCTATTGGAGATTATCGGCAACAGCAATGATACACTTCGCATCGCAAAACATTTCAAGAAGATGTTCGCCGGATTGTCTGGGCTCATAATGGATCAAGAGGCAATCATTTCTGGCTTCACGTCTAGGGAAGGCGAAGAAGTTCGGTTGAAAAAGGAAATCTCTCTTGTCAAAACACCCAAGATCAACGATTGGCTGGCACTCCTAGAGAGTAGCATGAAGAGCACTCTCGCTGAACTACTCGCGGAGGCATACAGCGAATTCCATGCCCTCTTTACTGCGGAAGATGTGGACTCTACTCTTCTCAATGAGTACATCAAGAAGTTCCCAGCTCAGATTGTTGTCCTCGCTACACAGGCTGTCTGGACAAATGCGGTTGAGGCCTCTCTCCAAGCCGGCGGTTCGACTCTTCAAAGTCTCTACGATCAAGAGGTGAAGGTTCTACGACTGCTTGCCACTACCGTTCTTGGCGATCTCGACCCAATTGAGCGCAAGAAGTGCGAGCACCTTATCACAGAATGTGTCCATCAACGTGATGTAATTGAGAAGCTCGTTAGACTCAACGCAACGACTCCAACTCATTACATGTGGCTCTTGCAGATGCGCTACGTCTACCAGCCCGAGGGAGACTTCTTGAACCGTATTTCGATCAACATGGCAAATGCTAAGCTGAGCTACGGCTTCGAATACCTTGGAGTCGCAGAGAGACTTGTCAGAACACCCCTGACCGATCGTTGTTTCTTGACCTTAACACAAGCCCTTTCCCAGCGACTTGGTGGATCGCCATACGGTCCTGCCGGTACTGGTAAGACCGAGTCCGTCAAAGCCCTCGGTGTCCAGCTTGGTAGATTCACACTTGTATTCTGCTGTGACGATACTTTCGACTTCCAAGCTATGGGCCGAATTTTCCTTGGTATCTGTCAAGTTGGAGCTTGGGGTTGTTTCGATGAGTTCAATCGTTTGGAAGAGCGAATTCTTTCTGCGGTTTCCCAGCAAGTCCAGAACATCCAGTTGGGACTCAAGCAAGGTATCGAAGACGAGAAGTCGCAAATCGAGCTTGTTGGCCGCCAACTTCGTGTCAATGCCAACACCGGTATCTTCATCACAATGAACCCTGGTTATGCTGGTCGTTCAAACCTGCCTGACAACTTGAAGAAGCTGTTCCGCAGTGTTGCCATGTCGAAGCCAGACAAAGAGCTGATTGCCGAAGTTATGCTCTACTCCCAAGGTTTCAACCAAGCAAAGCAGCTCTCGAAGCAGACCGTACCATTTTTCGATCGCTGTGGTGTTAAGCTGTCAAAACAAGCTCACTACGACTTTGGGCTTCGTGCGCTAAAGAGTGTTCTTGTTAGCTCCGGTGGATTGAAGCGTGCTAGGTTGACAGTATCTGGCGGCGACCTTGGTCCTGAAGAGGAGGTTGAGCCCCAAATTATTGTGCAGAGTATCCGTGAGACCATCGCTCCCAAGTTGATCAAGAGCGACGTGGAAATCATGAGAGCGATTGAAGAGGAATCGTTCCCTGGAGTTAAATATATTCCAGCAGCCCTCGAAGAACTTCAAGCATCCATGCGAAGCATTGCTGCCGAAAGGAATCTTGTCGTCAATGACACATGGATGACAAAGATCCTGCAACTATTCCAAATCCAGACAATCCACCATGGTGTTATGATGGTCGGTAACTCTGGTTCCGGAAAGACAGCAGCCTGGAAGGTTCTCCTTCAAGCTCTACAACAAGTTGAGGGCGTGGAAGGCGTCTGCCATGTTATCGACTCGAAGGTCATGTCCAAGGAGGCTCTGTATGGTAACCTAGACTCCACCACCCGAGAGTGGACTGATGGTCTGTTCACGAGCATTCTTCGCAAGATTGTCGACAACCTTAGAGGTGAAGAGACAAAGCGCCATTGGATTGTATTCGATGGCGATGTCGACCCGGAGTGGGTTGAAAATCTGAACAGTGTTCTTGACGACAACAAGCTCTTGACTTTGCCGAACGGAGAGCGTCTCAACCTCCCATCAAACGTACGAATCATGTTCGAAGTTGAGACACTCAAATACGCTACGTTGGCAACGGTCAGTCGTTGTGGTATGGTTTGGTTCAGTGAGGATACTGTCACTCCAACGATGATGGTAGATAACTATCTCGGAAAGCTTCGCAAGGTGGCACTGGAGGACCTCGATGAAGACTCCGTTGCTACAGGTCAAACCACAGCCAAGGCATTGGCTATTCAAGAGGAAGTCTCGGACTTGTTACAGTCCTATCTTAAGACAGAAGACTTCCTTCTTACTGCACTCGAGCATGCGGAGAATTTCAATCACATCATGGAGTTCACAGTTGCCCGCGTCCTCAACACCTTGTTCTCGCTCCTCAACAAGACAGTTCGGGATATTGTGGAATACAATGCTCAGCACGTTGATTTCCCCTTGGATTCCGACCAGGTCGAATCATTTGTGTCGAAGAAGCTACTTCTTGCACTCGTATGGTCCTTGACTGGCGATTGCCCACTTGGTGACCGTAAGGTGTTCGGTGATTATGTCGCAACCCTATCCACATTCGGTTCGCCACTTCTCGATGGCAATTCGTCCCTGATCGATTTCGACGTAACCCTTCCTCAAGCACAGTGGGTTTCGTGGCAGAACCAAGTACCAACGATCGAGGTCAATACGCACTCCATTACCCAGACGGATGTTGTCATTCCAACCTTGGACACTGTCCGCCATGAGGATGTCCTTTACTCGTGGCTTGCCGAACATAAGCCCCTTCTTCTTTGTGGGCCACCAGGTTCTGGAAAGACGATGACATTATTCAGCGCTCTTCGCAAGCTACCCAACATGGAGGTCGTTGGTCTGAATTTCTCGAGTGCAACAACACCAGATCTACTGATCAAAACTTTCGAGCAGTACTGCGAGTACAAAAAGACATTGAACGGCGTCATTTTGTCCCCAACGCAAATCGGCCGATGGCTTGTGCTTTTCTGCGACGAGATCAACTTGCCGTCGCCTGACAAATACGGAACACAACGTGCTATCTCGTTCCTTAGACAGCTCGTCGAGCAGAACGGTTTCTGGCGAACATCCGATAAGACATGGGTCACGCTCGATAGGATCCAATTTGTGGGTGCTTGTAACCCTCCTACCGATGCTGGCCGTACTCCGATGGGTGCTAGGTTCTTAAGACATGCTCCATTGATCATGGTTGATTATCCCGGCCAGCTATCACTTAAGCAGATTTACGGCACCTTCACTAGTGCTGTGTTGAAGATTGTTCCGTCGCTAAGAGGATACTCCGACGCACTTACCAATGCCATGGTTCAATTCTATATCGAGTCTCAGGAGCGCTTCACTCCGAAGATCCAACCTCACTACGTCTACAGTCCCCGTGAACTCACAAGATGGGTTCGAGGTATTTACGAAGCCATTAGGCCACTTGATACTCTTTCCGTGGAAGGGCTGGTACGTATCTGGGCGCACGAGGCACTTAGACTCTTCCAGGATCGTCTAGTCTCCGAAGATGAACGCAAATGGACCGACGATGCTGTCCGCCGAAACGCGCTCGAGTTCTTCCCAATGATGGATGAAACCAAGGCTCTTGCTGGACCAATCCTGTATTCCAACTGGCTCTCAAAGAACTACGTTCCTGTTGATAGAGAACAGTTGCGCGAGTTCGTCAAGGCTAGGCTGAAGACTTTCTGTGAGGAGGAAGTTGATGTACCCCTGATTCTTTTCAACGACGTCCTCGAGCACGTTTTACGCATTGACCGAGTATTCAGACAACCACAAGGTCATCTTATTTTGATTGGTGTTAGTGGTAGTGGCAAAACGACATTGTCTAGATTCGTTGCTTGGATGAATGGGCTGAAGGTTTTCCAAATCAAGGTCCATGGCAAGTACTCAGCTGAGGACTTCGACGACGATCTTCGCGATGTTCTTCGTCGAAGTGGATGCAAGGGCGAGAAGATTTGCTTCATTATGGACGAATCTAACGTTCTTGACTCCGGATTCCTTGAGCGAATGAACACATTGCTTGCCAATGCCGAAGTTCCTGGTTTGTTTGAAGGCGATGAGTTAGCATCCCTGATGACTGCCTGCAAGGAAGGTGCCCAACGCCAAGGTCTCTTGCTCGACTCCCAGGAGGAACTCTACAAATGGTTCACGCAACAAATCATCAAGAACCTCCACGTTGTTTTCACTATGAACCCGCCTGAAGACGGTCTTTCGTCCAAGGCAGCGACCAGTCCTGCTCTTTTCAATCGTTGTGTTCTGAACTGGTTTGGTGACTGGTCCGATCAAGCATTGTTCCAGGTTGGATCCGAATTAACCCATTCTGTCGACCTGGACCGCCCGAACTACACGCCGTCCGATAGTATTCCAGTCGCATATCGCGATCTCACCCTACCTGCCAGTCACCGAGATGCAGTTGTCAACGCAATGGTTTACATCCATTACTCTTTGCAGCGCTTCAACCTCAAGTTGCTCAAGCAGCAGAGCAGAGTCACCTTCCTCACTCCCAGACACTTCTTGGACTTCGTTGCTCAATACGTCAAGCTTTACAATGAAAAGCGCGAAGACTTGGAAGATCAGCAACGTCATTTGAATGTTGGTCTAGAGAAACTGAGAGATACCGTGGATAAAGTTCGCGACCTTCGCATCAGCCTCGCGGAGAAAACTGGCCAACTTGAGCGTAAAGACGCAGAGGCAAACGAGAAGCTGCAACGTATGATTGCGGATCAACGTTTGGCAGAACAGCGGAAAACCACGTCTCTGGAGATCCAATCTGCTCTTGAGAAGCAGGAAGTTACAGTGGCTGAACGCCGAGAGCTTGTCCTGAACGACCTGGCGAATGCTGAGCCTGCTGTTATCGAGGCACAAAAGAGCGTTAGCAACATCAAGAAGCAACATCTAACAGAAGTTCGTTCTATGTCCAACCCCCCAAGGGGTGTTAAGCTTGCTTTGGACTCTGTTTGTACTTTGCTTGGACACCGCATCGACAGCTGGAAGACGGTTCAGGGTATTATTCGTCGTGATGATTTCATTGCAAGCATCGTCAATTATGACAATGAGAAGCAGATGACGAAGAACCTTCGTATCAAGATGCGAAACGATTTCCTTTCCAAAGAAGACTTCACCTACGAAAAGGTCAGCCACGCCAGTAAAGCATGTGGGCCTCTTGTCCAGTGGGTTGAGGCTCAAGTCAACTATTCCGAGATTCTGGATCGTGTTGGCCCGTTGAGGGAAGAGGTAGGCCTGCTGGAGGAGAAGGCTCTCGAGACCAAAGCGGAGGCACAGGCTGTCGAAAATACCATCACTGCACTGGAGCAAAGTATTGCACGCTACAAGACGGAATACGCAGCCCTTATTAGCGAGACACAGGCAATTAAGTCGGAGATGTCACGAGTTCAATTCAAGGTCGATCGCAGCGTTCGTCTTCTTGACAGCTTGTCGTCGGAGAGAACCAGGTGGGAGGATGCAAGCAAATCTTTTGAAACCCAGATCAGCACCTTGGTCGGAGATGTTCTAGTTGCGGCCGCTTTCCTGGCATACAGTGGACTGTATGACCAGCAATTCCGCAAAAACATGATGGATGATTGGCTTGGCCAACTCCAGATGTCTGGCATAGATTTCAAGCAGCACAACCCGATTACCGAGTACCTGTCGTCGGCTGATGAACGACTAAGCTGGCAAGAAAATTCTCTGCCAGTTGACGATCTCTGCACCGAAAATGCTATCATATTGAAGCGCTTCAACCGTTATCCTCTGATCATTGATCCTTCCGGACGTGTCACAGAGTTCCTTCAAAAGGAATGCAAGGATCGAAGATTGACAGTTACGAGTTTCTTGGATGATTCGTTTACTAAGCAGCTTGAGAGTTCGCTCCGTTTCGGTAACCCCATTTTGATTCAAGATGCCGAGCATTTGGATCCAATCCTTAACCACGTCCTCAACAAGGAGTACCAAAAGACTGGTGGGCGTGTCCTCATCCAACTCGGCAAGCAAGAGATCGATTTCTCTCCAGCCTTCAAGATCTACCTCTCAACTAGAGATCCATCTGCTACGTTTGCACCAGATGTCTGCAGTCGCACAACTTTCGTCAACTTTACTGTCACTCAGAGCAGTCTCCAAACGCAATCATTGAATGAAGTCCTGAAGTCTGAGCGACCTGACGTGGATGAGCGAAGATCCAACCTGATCAAATTACAGGGAGAGTTCAAGGTTCACCTTCGTCAATTGGAGAAGCGTCTGCTCCAGGCTTTGAACGAGTCACGCGGCAATATTTTGGATGATGACAACGTCATTGAGACTCTCGAGACGTTGAAGAAGGAGGCCGCTGAAATCTCAAAGAAGATGAGCAACACCGAAGGGGTGATGGCAGAAGTCGACGCAATTACACTCCAGTACAACATCATTGCCCGCTCCTGCAGTGCTGTATTTGCAGTGCTGGAACAGCTCCATTACCTCAACCACTTCTACCAGTTTTCGTTGCAATACTTCTTGGACATTTTCAACAGTGTTCTCCACGACAACCCAAGGTTGGCCACCGAGACAGATCACAATGTTCGACGGGATATCATCATCGAAGACCTTTTCGTGACAACGTACCAACGCACTTCGCTTGGATTGTTACAGAAGGACAGGATCACATTCGCAATGTTGCTTGCTCAAGCTTCGCCATTTAAGATGGAAAAGAGCCTCATTGACTTGATCCTGGACGATGGCATTGATGGTACCGACCTATCCACTGAGACAGACCGCAAGGAGGAAATATTTGCACGAGCTGCGCGTGTTCCTGCTCTGAAGGGGAAGCTCGACCACATACCTCCTGCAGATTTGGAACGCTTCCTTTGCGAGGAAATGGGAGAGAATTTCATTCCCAAGATTTGGGACGACAATACCAGCGAGATCGACAAGGAGCTGCTGTCATTACTTGTCGTTAAGATCTTCCGCCTCGATCGATTTGTTCCTTCTGCAGAGCGTTTCGTTACCGCGGTGTTTGGCTCAAGAATCTTCGACATGACGGAAGACCTAAGCCAGACTGTTGAGCAGGTCTCAGCAAGCCGTCCTATTGCGCTCTGCTCCAGCCCTGGATTCGATGCCAGTTACAAGGTCGATAGCCTCGTTGAGAGAACCCAGGCTTCTTGCACGAACATAGCCATGGGTTCAAACGAGGGCTTATCAACGGCAGACAAGGCAATCAGCAATGCGGCCGCCACCGGATCCTGGGTGCTCATCAAGAACGTTCACTTGGCGCCTACATGGCTTCAAAGTCTTGAGAAACGTATGGATTCTCTCAAGCCGCATCCAGACTTCAGACTCTTCCTTTCGATGGAATCGAGTCCAAAGATTCCTGTCAATTTGCTGAGAGCCTCTCGTGTCCTTATGTACGAGCAGCCCGCTGGAGTGAGAGCGAATATGAAAGATTCTCTTTCGTCCGTTTCTACCAGAGCGATTAAGACACCAGTTGAGCGAACTCGCCTCTACCTTCTGCTCTCGTTCCTTCATGCAGTTGTGCAAGAGCGCCTGCGCTACGCGCCAAACCTTGGATGGAAGGGTTTCTGGGAGTTCAATGACAGCGATGTATGTATTACCCGAATCGCCTCAAAATGCCATTTTGCTAACTTCATTTACAGTATGAATGCTCTGCTCATGTGATCGACACGTGGGTCGAATCCGTTTCTGCCGGCCGGTCAAACGTTGCGCCCCAAAATCTGCCATGGGACATGCTACGGACTTTAATTACTGAAACCTACGGAGGGAAGATTGACGACGAGGGAGACTTCACACGCCTTACTCAGCT